>JAPKID020002665.1:0-13086 GCA_026931265.2 Tropidonophis doriae | reverse complement strand
TGTTTCATTTCTAGGGCATGTCAAATTTTTCAACTTTCAATTTCCAAACATTAGGGTTCTCAAAAGAAGTGACATGCCTTGGGGGCCGTAAAGATATTTTGGTTACTTTAATTTAATTTAGGTGTGCTTGGTAAATAATTACATAAATATCGTAACTTGTCAGACTAGCAATTCCCCAGCAAGTAATTCAGATCAGCAATTCCCCAGTATCATCAAAGAACATTATTCTGTGTCAGTGAGCTAGGTGGAAGATATCTTTATCATTTCACTCCAGAGAGAGGCTGAAAAACACAAAGATATGCTTAAATGATTGGAGATAATGTAGCTCATGAAGAAGAAAAGCTTAAAGGCCATTGGAGGAGATTCTACAAATGTTAAAAAGTTATGATATTTATGTAGTTACTTATCAAGCACATCTAAATTATATTAAAGTAACCTAAATATCTTTACCCTCTCCAAGGCATGTCACAACATTTGAGCACCCCTAAGTTTTGGAAACGCCCTACTTCTCCATATCCTCTCAATTTCACCAGCTAACAGGAAAACAAGATGTTGCAACCGTCATTCAGATCTTGTCCTCTTATTACCTACTATATCTTCCGTCTGGGGATCAGCTGCCT
This sequence comes from Tropidonophis doriae, assembly GCA_026931265.2. Lineage (NCBI taxonomy): Eukaryota > Metazoa > Chordata > Lepidosauria > Squamata > Natricidae > Tropidonophis > Tropidonophis doriae. The sequence continues at coordinate 12,466 of JAPKID020002665.1, read as the reverse complement.
GGGTTGAAAAAACAGATGGATGAAGGGGAAAAATTAAAGTCAGTCTTTAATTTGGAGATATCAATCAGCCAAAATATCTAACAATCTGAACAATGGCTGGCAGATTTGAGGAGACGTTGAATCCCTTTTTGATGCTTTCCCACTGTGTAACCCCTGCACAAGCTTGGCTGCTTTCAAACACAATTTTAGCACCCTTTTATCATATGAGTCCCATTCCTTTCCAATACATTTCATGAAGGAGACAAGGATCTACATAAAAAAGCTTAATTTGAACATTTCTTCTACTCAGAAGCAAAAAGATATCCATACAGTTGAATATTGATCTTTTAAGCCAAATGTATTTTATATTTTAAATGTGTTTTATTCTTCTTATGTACACTGAGAGCATATACACCAAAGACAAATCCCTTGTGGCCAATCACATTTGGCCAATAAAGAATTCTATTCTATTCTATATTATTTTTCAGCTGCCTAACCTCAATGCCTACATTTTATAAATCTTGAAGATGATTATATATTGGCCACTACAGGGTTCAACTTTTCTGAAATATTGATGTAACTACAGATCATAAAAATTTAATGGAGCAAACATTCCACAAAAAAGAAGTCATTATTTGAGAAAAAAAAATGAACAAGATGGAATTGCTTAAAAAATAAAATCTGGTTGAAGAATTCATTTCAGTATGAATGAAAAAAAATGAGTTTTTTGTATATAAATGTTCAATTATATCCAAAATTTATATTGACTGATGACTATGTATCTAATGTATCTAATCCACAAGAGGCTAAGACTTTTTTATTGGGAATTGTTGCCCCATATGAAACAAAACAGCATTTTATAAAGCATTTACATATCAGTAAATTACTCAATTTTCTTATGAAAATTAGAGTCTCCTTGGATGCTGGAATGGGATGGTTTCCTCCTAAAAATACACATGGAAACAAAGGACTATAGAGATTCTCAATATTCAGGTCATGGTTGCCCCAAAGGTGCTGTTTCAAGAGGCAACGGGACTTTCTTGTTTTTTCTGTTGAAGATATTTCACTTTTCATCCAAGCAAAGCTCTGATAAGATAGTTCCCCATTTTTTAATTTAATAGACAATTTGGAGCTTGTTGATGTATGAAGATATACAAATGGTGAGTCAAAAATATACTTTTTTGATCTTTTTAAAGAATAGATACAATTGGATCTCTAAGACTTTGTCTACTAATGTTCATAAACTGGAAATGTCTTAAAGGTGCCATCTTTCAAAAGGCAACTGGGCTGTTTTTTCCCTGAGGAAGAATTCATTTCACTTCTTATCCAAGAAGCGTCATCGGTTCTTGCAAGATGATTGGTCTATTGGTTCTTACAGGATTGGGGGATGGGGTGGTGGGGTTGTAAAGATCATATTTCTTTGCAGTCATCTGGCCAGAACTGATGAAGCTTCTTAGATGAGAAATGAAACATTTTTTTCCTTAGGGGACCAACAAAAGTTACCTTTCGAAAAGGCACCTTTGAGACAACTATGACCTGAATTACTGATAATCTGAATTACTGATAACAGACATAAACTGGAGATACTACCAAGGTCTTTCTCAGACCACAATCCAGAATTTATATTTAAAAGGGGAAATGGCTCTTTTAGTTTGAGATTGAAATATTGATGCAAAAGGAAATGATGGTGGAGAACTTCAAAAAGAAGTTAAGATTATTTTTTTTCACAATAACCTTAATGAGGGCACAGAATAATGATTTGCAAGGCAAGCAAAGCTTTTGTAAGTGTTATACAACTATAACCCAAATTTATCAACAATTGTTTCATCTTGCAAATTATGCAAAGGCTTCTAGTGGTGTTTCTCTTCTCTCTGAGCTGCTTGGGACATTCCCTCGGAGTGAGAATTTATGTGATCAGCAGCAAACAGCCAATCTTTGATAGGTCAGTTAGCTGGCACTCCCTAATCAGCTGGTGGATGGAATCTCAACCCTTAAATGCTGAACAAGGGAGGACTGAGGGAATTTAGAAAGAGTTATAATCTTGAGGAGAAGACATTGGGATCAAAGTGTGGGGAATCAAAACTACAGAATCTCAGAGAGGATAAAGGAAGAGGCAGCTCTGAAAGGGGAACTGGAAAAAGACAGGAAAAGAAAGGACTGAGGAGAGACTGTTGTTCTGAGGGAGAGAACTGCTGTGAAAATCCTAATGCAAGGCAGAGCTCAGATGTGGCTATTTTCCCCTGATCCAACTGCTGTTTCCTGATTCATCACTTCTGGCTAGAGAAACTATTACTTCAATTAAAGTCTCATCAGTCCCATAACATATATCAGTGTATTTGGGGCAGGTTGGCAGATGGTATAAGAGAAGGGACAGAAAGACCCGATCATTAGTAACTTCTTTGGGGATGATTGCTTCACAATTTAGCATTGAATTTTAAAACAAAATGCAAGAGAAAATGCAAGTGATTTTCAATGCAATAAAGGTTTTAAAATTCCCCAGAAAGGCCAATTATTACCCATCAAATTAACTTTCTACAGATGCAATTATATTAATTGCTAAATGAGAGGGATGGAAATAAAGATAAATTATGAAAAACAAAGTATTTTGATTTTGTAAATAAACTGGGGTAATGGTTGGCATATTAACTTGTGAAAAGAAAAATAAAGTAATATTACAGTTACCAAAATAAATACTGTAATAGACAATGCAAATGTGAGAAAATAATTTCACCAGTATTATTTTTCTTTATTTGAAGGCCAAGATTTTGAGATTAATTATTACAGGATGAAAATGTTAATAAATAATGAAAGATCAAAGATCAAATAGAATTGATGTAGAAAAATTGTTTAAGATTGAGAAACAAATAAAGTATTGGGGCATTATTATGACAAATATGAATTGTATGTGATTTCAAAATAATTATTTAAGCTATAAAATGAAACTAAGGACATATCAAGATGAGAGAAATTAAAACTGACATGTTAGGTAGAATTTCTGGGATAAGAATGAATGCTTTGCCTAGATTGATGTTTTGACAGCAGGTGTACCATTTAAGCAAGGGCAAAAAGATATATCTAAATTTGTGCAGAGAGGGGAAAAACACGCATTAAATATACAACGTGCAAAGGAAAGAGTACAATTGGATTTACTGAATTTTAAACTATTTATTGCAGCTTGTTCTTTGGTTTTGATAATAGAATGGGAATTGTAGAGAAACAAAATATTTTTAGAGTTAGATGATCATAACCTGAGATTTAAATGACATGTATATTTATTGTATGGTTAATTTAATCATGATTTTATAAACTATTTTATTAGATGCACCATAATCTATATAGCATGGGATATAGATTCAAATCCATCCGATGCTCAAAGACGAATCCCAGTTCAAGAAGCACTTTATAGAAGAGAAATAACAGGCAAATTTAAATGGTTAATATACAAGGAATCATTATGAAATCACCAAGGCAAATATCAAATTAAATCAGGAGAACAGAAGGATGCTAATGGCAAAGTATGTAGCTATCACTGGTTTTCAGTGCATAAAAAGATGTATGGTTAGAGCAAAGTATGATGGACATATAATTGCTAAAATACATAAACTTTTGTTAAAACTTGAAATGGAGAAAAAATAGTAAACAAATGAATGATAAAGTGGGTCAAGGATATTGGTTATACTATGCAATATATAGGGGGATCAATAGGAAAATATAAGGTTAAAAGGTTGAAATCACGTTATGTTAGAATCTTGGTTTTTTTTAAATAAAATGATGCATTGTTGGTATAAAACCATAGAGAAATTATGTAGAATATATAAAAGCATTTCAAATGTAAGTTACATATTTGGTGGACATGTAGAAAAGCTATGTAAAACCTTTTACTAATAAATCATTTTAGAAAATGAAATACTTTCTCTTATTGTTTTCTTATTATAAAGTGATAATATTTCTCTTGTGGCATATAGCAGTTTTGATGATGGACGTTAAATCATGAAAATTAAGGATTAACTTTACTTTTATCATGTTGTAATCAAAGTAGGTTTCCCAATTCTGCAATCATTATTATATATCTTCTTTTAAAATTAAAAATAAATGCAGAACTTTATTGAATGGAATTTTTTTACTCGTGGCTTCAGACAATATTTATCAAAGTGCAGTTTCACTTAAAAAATACACTACCCATTCCTGTTATATCAATACAAAAATTTCATCTCTGAGTGAGATGGACAGTTTAGAAATAGGCTAAACAAACAAACAAATAAACAAACAAATAAACAAACAAACAAATCTTAAGATATTCATTCCAACCACCGAAAAGCATGAATGTATAATATGTGGCAGAGTGTCTAAGAGATTTCCCTGGGCATTCCCCTAATGCACTCTCTGTGTATCCCTTAACTGTGAATTGCCAAGGATTTCCTTTTGGGAATTACCAAAATGTGTTAGTCATAATTTCTATAATGCCTTCTATTTTGCATGAAGGAAGCTTTCCCAAGCTGATGCCATTTCAATGTCAGATTTCTCTTTGACTGTAAATAGATAGGCAAGAGTATAATCAGCTTGAAAAGCTCTTTAAGTATACCTCCTTTTCAAACTAAGTTATATTTCCCTCCACTGAAGCAGGGTTTCTCAACCTTGGCACTTTTATGTGTAGATTTTAATTCGCAGAATTCTCTAGCCAGCATATTAGCTGGAGAATTCAGGCAGTTGAAGCCTATGAATCTTAATGGTGCCAAAGTTGAGAAACACAGTAAAAAAAAAGTTACTGATCATTTCATTGTCCCAATATTTTAGAACTAAACTCTGAAGTGGGGGTGGGAATCTCTGGATTGCATTTCTTCAAATCTGGATCATAAATCTGAGGGGAATTTGTGCCTTTACACAAAAAGTTGAAGGCTATTTGGAACCAGCGACTACACATTTGAGGGGAATTTGAGGGGAATTTGTGCCTTCCTTTACACAAAAATGTGGAGAATATTTGGAACCAGAGAAGAATTTTGTCTCACCCCAGCAGTTCTTGGACTTTTTACTAATTGGCCCTAAATGAAATCATACATTCCTATTTACAAAAATAAGGTGCTACACTTTCTGGATTTTTGTACCCAAAGAAGGCAAAATTACCTATCACTCTTGATCTCAGCTAGCCAGGATAAGGCAAAAATGTACCTCTCTGAACTAAACTCTGAAGGGGGGGTGGGAATCTCTGGATTTTATAGAAATTGATCTTTTATCCAATTTCAGGAAAATGTTCACTCAGAGGCATATATACGTATTTATTTATACTACATCAAATATGACACAATTGGTATCGACAAGGCTTTTTTTTCTTATTATCATTTCAAGAAACCAGTTACAGAGAAAGGGTGTTTCTCAATAAGGGTGGAGATAGCATCCATGCATGGGACATACCCAAGCTATATATCCCTCAAGTGTGGGCAGGAGATTGTTCCAAATTCAACCTTTCTGACCAAACCGCTTGCAGTATTCTCCTGCCGAAGGCAGCATCAGCAGAGGCGAACTTGTCAAGTTTGTAATTCTGTATGAAAGGGGATGGCAAAGACCATGTAAGTGCCTGACAAATCTCATCGAGAGAGGCCTGTGTAGCCCACACCATTGTGATGGTGGTGCTCCTTATAGAGTGAGCCGTCACACCTACCGGCCTTGGCTCCTGGCAAAAGTCATATACCATCGCTATGCAATGACGGATCCATCGCCCAATGGTCGCCACTGAGACCTTTTGTCCAAGGGAAGAAGACTTGAATGAAATAAAGAGGGCCTTTGAGGGCCTATGACTTGCCGTGCGATCAATATAAATCCTCAACACTCATCCAACATATGCCACCTGTGTTCTGATCCATGAGTGGCGAGGGGCAAAAATTTGGCAGCACCACTTCTTGCTTCTGGTGAAAACAATACCCCATCTTTGTATGAAGGAAGGATCCAGTCTAAGGGCCACCCGATACTCATGGAACCTACAGAGGTCATCTCACACAGGCAAGGCATGTAGTTCGGATATACACCTCGCTGATGTCACTGCCACTAGAAACGCCACCTTCCAGGTGAGTAATTGTAAGGGTACTCAAATGGTGGATCTATCAGGGCCTCCAAGACCTTAGTCAGATCCCAAGTTGGGTATCTATGCACCATTGGGGATTTAAGATTAGTTGCCCCCTTCAGAAATCCCAGGATGTTGAGATGATGTGCTAACGACTGGTCCCCACCCCAGGTAAATATGCTACTGAGGGCCGCCACCTGTCTCCTAAGGGTGTTGGGCGATAGACCTTTTTTCAAACCATCCTGGAGAAACTCCAGGACCTGAGGAATGGTGGACTGAAGTGGGCACCAGCAAGAGAGAAAAGTTTCCAGGTGGCATTATAAATGTGAACCGTTGCTGGTCTCCTGGGGGCTTGAATGGTAGAGATAACTCTGTCTGATAGGTTGTTTCCCTTTAGCATGAGCCGCTCAACCACTAGATGGTCAACTACAGCCATTGAGGATCCAGGTGTTCCAGAGCCCCTTGGTTGAGGACAATCCTGTCTGGTGGCATTCTCCAAAGACTGTCTATTGACAGTGACCCACAGGTTGGCAAAACAGGGGCGTCATGGCCAGTGTGGTGCCAGAAAGATGACCTTGGCCCAGATGACCTTGTGCACAACCCTGGGAAGAAGTGGAATTGGAGGAAAAGCATAGAGCAGACCCCTGGGCCAGGGGCTGCGAAGGGCATCCACCGCTTCCACTCCAAAAGAGTTGAACCTCATGAAAAATCTCGGCAGCTGGGTGTTGTTCACAGTGGTGAAGGGGTCGACGATCGAAAAGCCGAAACACAGTGTGATCTCCTGAAAAAGAGAAGGATGCAGACGCCATTCAGCTTGGTCAACCTCAGTCCTGCTAAGCCAATCAGCAGTGATGTTTGAGACATCGAGATATGTTCGGCCATAAGGGACCAAAGATTCTTCTCCACCCAGGAGAACAGGACATTTGATTCTGTCATCATAAGGTCACATGATCTAATACCCCCTTGACTATTAATGTAGGCCTTGGCCGCCATGTTATCTGTTAGAACCAGCAGATATTGTCCTCAAATTTCAACAATCTAATGGCCCACAGCTCCATCCAGTTAATGCTCCTTTCCATTTCCTCCTGTGACCATTGGACCTGCACCATTTGCAATCCCATATGGGCCTCCCAACCATGCAGAGTGGCATTGGTAAGAGTAAGCTTTTACTACCAGATGAGCTCTTGTGGGAGGCCTTGGCTTGAGCAGAGGCAGCCCCTGTTGGAGAGAGGGTGGGGCCAGTCATGGCCAGCAGTCCAGAGGCTCAATGGCCCCCTTATCAGTACTTGATGAGTGCTCTGACATACTGTCATCAGCCATACTGTCTTCAGGCAGAGTAAACGACCGAAAATGGTATCCACGGCTCTTTGGAGGCAATTCTGGCTCCACCCACTCTTCCAAAATGGCATTTGCACCCATCAGCCTCCTAGGTTCTTTCCATCAGCATGCAGCATCAGGCAGATGAGATCGGCTGCCACATGTGCCTCCTGAGCCGTTTGGAGTATCTGCACACTGCCCAGCTGCTATGCGGCTTTCTGGGCTCTCCCCCAGTCTCTGCGGCTGTCTGATGAAAGAAAACACCAATAAAGCGAGCCGCTTGTAAAATTTTGTCTCCCCAGCACGCATTTTGAATAAACAAGGCAGCAGGCCTACTTGGTACCACTCAAGAAGGCGGGTTATATAGTGGTTAATTAATTAGTAATCAGACTCAGTCCAATCAGAGCATGGGCAGTGTCAACCTATGCATGGATGCTATCTCCACCCTTATTGAAATTCTGCCATTCCTGTCAGACACCTTTTCTATCAAACTGTGTTCAGTCTCATTAAATGAGGGTAGATGATGATTCAAAACTGAGGTACCTAGCAGCAACACTCAGCTGGCCTTGAGTAAATCCCAAAGAACCAGCATAACTCAATCTAGTTAATATTTGTGTGAGATATGACCAGGAATGTCCAGGGCTACGATCCAGAGTGAAAAAATGAACATACTTCCTACAAGGATGTACCATGTTAGCAAAACCTCTAGGTGTTCAGTTTTACTCAAGGAAGTGTTTCCTTGTGTTTAAAGGCCCTGCGGAAAATGTTCAGTTTGGACTTCATCCATTTTTTAAAAAAAATTGCTGCAATAGACTCTCCCAGAAGGTGGCTGCAATTCACTAGCAATGATACAGTTCTTATACAATATTTCACCTCAATCATTTATTTTGAATTAGCTACCAACATTTTGAATCGAGAACAAATGAGAAGAGGTTTACTAAATGGCAATCATACTGTGAATTATGAATCAGGCATAATGTTTGTCAAGAATCGTGAGAGGAATAGTTTGTTACATAAATATGAGTAATTATTGCTTTGAATGCCGAACTGGGTTATGAATTTCTTTTAGGCTAATGTAGGTTCTCTTATATTGACATCTATATATGCAGGAATAATCCTGGGATTTAGGGGTATAACTATAATTTGTTTTAGAATTAACAGTTTTACTTTAAAATCTTTATTTTAGAGGGAAACCCAGACAGCATTGATTCATCAACTGCCCATCTATATTCATTTCAGTGATGAGATTCAAAAGGTTTAGGTTTAGGTTTATTAGTTTTTTATACTGCCCTACTCACGAAGGACTCAGAACCGGTAGTAAAATTTGTACTACTGGTTCTGTGGCCTGGCTTGGTGGGCATATGTTGGTGGGCATCCAGGGAAAGGATACTGTCAAATCTCCATTCCCATCCCACTCCAGGGGAACGTTACTGCAAAATCCCATTCCCTCCCAATCAGTTGGGACTCGGTAGACAGAGAATAGATGCGGGCGGGCTAGTCAGAGGTGGTGTTTACCAGTTCTCTGAACTACTCAAAATTTCCACTACAGGTTCTCCAGAACTGGTCAGAACCTGCTGAATACCACCTTTGATTCATTTCCTTTAAAATCAAATTTTAAATTTGATTGCCCCCCATTTCTGAACCTTCTTTCCTACCATCAAACAAGCAGTTAAGCCTCATTTCTCCTGCTCCCCATTCCTGAACTTTCCTTTCCTACCATCAAACAGGCAGTTAGGCCTCATTTCTCCTGCCCCCCCCATTCCTGAACCTTCCTTTCCTACCATCAAACAGGCAGTTAAGCCTCTTTTCTCCTCCCCCCCATTCCTGAACCTTCCTTTCCTACCATCAAAAAAGGGACCTTGGAGGTCCAAGATGGAGGCAGCAAAACTCTGAGACACTGAAGGAGCCGGGGGAGTTTCCCAGCCATATAGGGGGGCTGCCTGGTCAATTTTCCATCCTTTGGCCTGGCCCAGCAAGCAGATCATCCTGCCGCCCCAACGAGAGTTTTCTTCCCTCACGGGGTATAAGCAGCCAGAGGAAATGAGGACGAGAAGCATGGAGCGGATGGTGCAGCGCCGATTACATCAGCTGTGAGGCGGTGGGTCCCAGCAGCGGCAGAGCGATGGCCCAGAATGGCAGTGGTGGCGGTGGCGACGGTGGTGTGGCTGAGGCAACAGCATGGGTGGCACAGAGGAGCTCATCGGGACCCAAGGAGTGAGAAGCTCAGGCGGGCGAGACAAAGTGGTTAAAGATGCAAGGCTGCCGGCCGGGGCTGCAGCGGCGCAGGCATCGACAGTGGCTGGAGGTGCCTGGAGGGGGCTGCGATGGCACTGGCCATTTGTCATCATTGTCATCATTATTTGGTCCTGCCTACCCTGTCTGTCCTATTGACCATCATGGAGACCCTCCTGTGACTATTTTACATAAGCCGCTCCATTGGGGACCTTATGATCCATCCTCCCAGAGGCTAAATCAAGATTTACTTTTAATGCAATCTGTAACATCCAGGACTTCTCTGACTGCAGTCTGCGCTGTCTTGCTGTTGTGAGAGGTTATTCCCCCCCCCCCCGGGACCGTTGCAGCAAAATGGACCCCACGGCTGGTGCTGCCTCCTGATTCCATTTGACTCTATTTATATGTACTTAGCGGCTGACATCCTTGCCCTGCGGGAGTTCCCCCTCTCGCAGATGTGGCCCTCAGTGTTAATGAAGGCCCACCTCGATGATGGGTTTGGTAACCCAGAGAGGTGGACAAAGTGGAAGTTAAGGGGATTTTTAACTCAATTTTTAAACCGGTCCTAAGGGGCTCCAGGGAAGGGGGAGGTCAAACTAAAATTAGGGTGGTGGGTGAGGGGGAAAACCCACTGGGGAATATTTCCAGGCCGGCTGGCGGTCCCGACGGGGAGGGCGTAGTGCCTAAGAGTGGGGAGGGGGTGAGGGTCTGCTTAATAGAGGCCTATTCTATCAAGACTGTGTGGGAGGGGCAGGTATGGCGAGAGCCGAGGGCCATATCATATAAGGGGAGGACGCATCCGCTGTTTGCGAGTGGTGGCGCGCTCTGGCACTCATGGCTCCTCTTGTGACCCAGGGGGATCTGGATCTCAGGTCCTGGGCCTTTGGCTGATGTTGTGCAACGCCAGGTCAATGGCTAATAAAGCCCCCCTCATTCATGATCTGGTTTTGGAGGGGGGGGGAACCTGGTGGGTATCACAGAGACCTGGTTGAGCCAAGAGGGGGGTGCCCCTCATTGAGATGTGCCCACCGGGTTACCGCGCATTTCACCAGCCACAAGCCCAGGGTTGAGGTGGGGGAGTGGCAGTTGTTATAAAGGAAGGTCTGAACCCGAGGGAGACCACTGTGCCGCAGATATCCGGCTGTAAGTCTCTATGTGTGATGTGGGGTCATGGGAGGCAGTTGGGCATTCTGATAGTGTACCTGGCTCCCCGCTACGTATCAGCAGCCCTACCCGAGCTTCTCAATGTGATAGCCGAGATGGCGGTTGACACCCCCAGGCTATTGGTCCTGGGAGATTTCAACCTGCTATCGATAGGCGAGGAATCTGAGACGGCACGGGAGTTCATGGTCTCCATGACGGCCATGAACCTGACCCAATAAATTCATGACCCCACCCATACTGGGGAACACACGCTGGACCTAGTTTTTGCCTCCGGCCAGTGGTTAAGTGATCTTCGTTTAGGGGAAATAGCTGTTGAACCCCTGTCATGGTCAGATCACTCTCTCCTTCGGCTGGGCTTTCCAACCGCTACATCCCACTGCAGGGAGGTGGAACCGGAAGAGGTGAGATGGTTCCGCACCAGGCGCCTGATGGACCCTGAGAGGTTCCAGCTGGAGCTTGGGCCAATACCTGAGAACCTGACCCACAACAACTGAGGACCTAGTGGCTGCTTGGAATAGTGCGGCCACGGGGGTCCTAGACCGGGTTGTGCCTTTGCAGCCCCTCACCCGGCGCCGAACCACTTGGCTCCCTGGTTCTCTGAGGAGCTAAGAGTGATGAAGAGTCGGAAGCGATGCCTAGAGAGCAGTTGGAGGGCCACTCGCTCTGAGTCTGACCGGACACTGGTAAGGTCGCATTTGAAGACCTACCTAATGGCGATAAAAGCGGCGAAACGTAATTATTTCTCCGCTCTTATTGCGTCTGCAGATAAGCGGCCCGCCGCCCTGTTTAGGGTGACCCGCTTCCTTCTTCACCAGAGGGTGCGGGATGCCCCCTTGCAGGGTCGAGCGGAGTAATTTGGGTGTTATCTGCATGATAAAATAGATCAGATCAGGGACGGGTTGGCCTCCGATTGGACTAGTTCAGACGGGCCAATGGTGGCAGGTCTTGAGACTGTTATCTGGGAAGAGTTCGATCTTGTGACTCCTGAGGACATGGACAGGATGCTGGGGCGGCTGAACGCCACCACATGTTTACTGGACCCGTGTCGCTCCTGGTTGGTACTGGCCTCCCAGGAGGTTACACAAGGCTGGCTCCAGGAAATTGTCAACGCTTCTTTGAGTGAGGGGTTTTTGCCGGCCGCCTTAAAAACGGCGGTGGTGAGGCCCCTCCTCAAGAAGCCCTCCCTGGACCTGGCTGTGTTGGCCAACTATCGTCCAGTCTCCAACCTCCGATTCCTTGCGAAGATTGTCGAGAATGTGGTGGCGCGACAGCTGCCTCAGCACCTGGAGGAAACTGTCTATCTGGACCCGCGCCAGTCCGGCTTCCGGCCTGGCCACAGCACAGAGACGGCATTGGTCGCGTTGGTGGATGATCTCTGGAGGGCTCAGGATAGGGGTTGTTCCTCTATCATGGTCCTTTTAGACATATCAGCGGCTTTCGATACCATCGACCATGGTATCATGTTGCGCCGGCTGGTGGGGCTGGAGGTGGGGGGCACTGTTTTACGGTGGTTCTCCTCCTACCTCTTCGACCGGTCGCAATTTGTGTTGGCAGGAGGGCAGAGATCAACGTCAAGGTGCCTCTCCTGTTCAACATTTATATGAAGCCATTGGGTGAGATCATCCATAGTTTCGGGGTAGAATTCCATCAGTATGCTGATGATACTCAGCTGTACATCTCTACCCCGGACCACCCCAACGATGCCGTGGAAGTGATGTC
>JAPKID020002664.1:0-13086 GCA_026931265.2 Tropidonophis doriae | reverse complement strand
ACCTGTACACCGCCCCGAGTCCCCTCGGGGAGAGGGGGCGGTATAGAAGTCAAATAAAATAAAATAAATAAATAAATAAATATAAGTGCGAGGAATAGTCATAAGTTACTTTATTCATCTCAATTTCTTAATTTCAAATAGTCATTAAACAAATGGCCATAAGTCAAAGACAATTACATTGTTTGCGATGTCAATTATTATTTAAGCTTCCAGTTTTTTAAAGGAATTTGAAAGTAAACATTTATCTGTCTTGGATTCTGTCTGAGAAAAATGGAAGTCTATATCTGATGGTAGAAAGGAGGTAGATGAGAAAGAAGGAAAATGAACAAAGGCACTCATATGAATGTGGATATACTGCAAAGTCAAAGTCACGTGTATGTTTCAAGGAGAAACATGAAATTCTGTGTTGCATCTTTGTGTGACAACTCTTGAAAGTGTGTATTGCATAGTATTTACTTTCCAGTAATCTTGATGAATATTTTTTGTTGTCCCGGACTTGCTTTTGTATGGATTGTTTCTGTGTATGCTTTTGATTTTATGTGCTTCACTGTTTTGTGCATTTCTAGAACTAACCAGCTATTTATTTATTGTATGTTCTTTCCTTGGCATTTGGCTGATATATAAAACATATAATACCATGGCAAAATGCATGATAGTATCATAACACAGTTCTTTAAGCATCCCAATGACTGATTATTTAAAATGGCATATTAATATTTTCCCATATCCAAAGGTTCATAAGAAGTGCTGCTAGTTTCATGGCAAAGTATCTCTCTGCTGAAGTATCATAGTAGTAACTGTGAACTTCTGAAAATAACAGTGGAGGCAGTTAGTTGTATCAGCAGCAATGCTTTAAATTCCTACTCCGGTAACTCTTAGCAGGATTCATAACAGTTATAAAACAAAACTAAAAATAGAAATATTTATTTTATTTAAAATAGCCATTATAAACCATTTTCATGCGCATTTCAGTGCCTGTTGTTTTTGTAATATTCTTGTCCATATAAGAAAGAAATCTTAATATAGTGTTTGAAAATAGTCAAAACTTATTTTTGGGCTAGAATTCAAATGCACAGCTTTGATAAAGAGTTGGTGTTTGAAACTTCATTGTCGTTCTCATTAAGTAGATGAAGGAACTAGAAGAAGGTTTATTTAAGGGGAAAAACGCCGTCTTTTTCCCCTTTTCCTTTTTTTTAGCATTGCACCATCCAGGAAAGTTGCTTCATGTAGTTGGTTTGGGGGCCAACATCTGCTGCTACCCAATGAACTTTGTGGAACCCACAGACATCTGCTCTGTCTCATTTGCAAGGCACTATTGGAATAAAATCACTCAGTTTTGTGCTGATGTGGTTTGCCTTCATTGATGCAAGTGCAAAGGGGCATTCAAGGTCCCATCCATTTCCATTTTGTAGGAGTAATTTCAGCTCTAGAAATCCAAACATGTGAGCAACTATGCATTCAGCTCCATGTCTTCCTGGCTTCTATTTCTACCTGTTATGGCCAGTTTGATCTAACTATAAGAGACTGGCAAGATGGATCTGACCTATAATGCCAGATATCTTGAAGGAGGTGTGTGTTCTTGGAAAATGTGCTCTGATGTTTTGATTGTTGACAGTTCCTAACGATCTGCAAAATGATAATAATTTATCTCAGTGAACTGTGGAAATAACATTGAATATCTTGTTGAAGTCCCTTTATTTCTTGCCTTGAAACCAACTATTCCATTAGTGTGCAACTTTAATTATTCTCTAAGACCTCTAGGCACCTCTGTTCTTCTGTAATTCAGAACGTTATGGTACTATGGCCGCCCTCAGAGTATAGCATGGGATAATCATACCTCTTTCTCATGGCAGCTAACATTGGGAAATATGGATTTAAGCCAATGCTATCCAACTTTATTTCCCTGACCTTTCTGTTTTATCTGTATCAAGAGAGTCTGTGCAAGACCAAAAACTGGAAGTGGTATTCACTGGAGGAGTCTAGTGAGTTCAAGAAGATGAAGGCATTTTGAAAATGTAGTTACTCTGTTCAGAAATTGGAAATGTTATATGCTGTGCATGATATTGTTGGAAGTACAAGTGACTTCTTCAGCATGATACAAACATAGGTCTAGTGTAGTATAACTTTACATCGTTTCAGTCCAGCTCATAGTTGTCCCAAGGATGATTTTTCAAGAGGCAACTAGACTTTCTGTTTTTTGCTTTGAAAATGTTTCTCATCCAAGAAATTTCTTCAGCTTCTTTCCAGTTGCCTCTGAAAAAGCACCTTTAAGAGGCTTCAGTCCAGGTTACCTGCTGAGTGACATAAAATTGGACCCTCTCTCTTCCTCGTTATAGTTTAGAACAGGGGTCACCAACCCCCAGGCTGTGGACTAGTACTGATCCATGGACTGTTGAAAATCAAACTGCGTAAGCAGTCGCCGAGCACATGAAGCTTCCTTTGCACATGTGCAGAAGCTAGGTTATTTGTGCAAAACCATCCCTTCCCCTCCCCATGCCCTTGCCACCGCTGCCACTCCATGAAGTCAGAAAGGTTCAGAAGATACCTAAAAACAGATACTTTGATCCTATCGTTTTAGAGCATTAGAGGATTTTCTTTATATTGAGAACTTTGTGATTTTAATATTTACATTTTTTTGTATATCACTCAGACTGATCTCTGTACAAGCATCATATGAACCTAGAAAATAATCTCAGTTTTAGATTAGTAAAATGTAATGCATGTGGGGCTAGCCATGTAGCTGGCCCAGAGATTGCAACTAGCGCACAATGCCACAGCTAGGTTATTAAATAGTTAGAATAGTTACTAAACTATTTTGAAAATGTTGCACTGGCTGCCAGTTTTCTAAACCCATAACAGAGTTAATAACATGCAAAGCCTCATACTGCTTAGAAATTGAAGAAGTGCTTGTATGCCTTTTCCTTTATGTATCCCCATCAACTAAGAGTTGACAGGAAATCTCCCTTCAGGGGGCTACCTTGGCTAGGAATTGACCATATAGAGATCTAAGAAAGGCTGTTGCCTACAATTACTCTCTTGTAGAATACCCTCCTCCTCCCGGTCACAAAGATACACTCTAACCTGCACAGTGTACTTCTGATTTATACACCAGCATTTCTTTTCATAGACAGAAATTTCCAATACTTTGTAAGTAGATAAAGGGATATATAGACATTAGATATGTAGCCGCATACATATACTATAGCCTATAGATCAAAGATTGGCATCAGATTGGAAAAAAAGTTACTTGAAAGCAACTTTACAAAGCAAGCAAAAATAATTTTTAAAAGCTTCATAATCCAGTGTGTTTATCAAAATCTATTCTTGTCTATGCATAGATCAGACCCAACGCCTTCCAATAGCAATTGCGGTGGTGCAAGAATTTTGCAACTTTCCTGGAGATTTCACTAGACTGATCTCTTAATAAAATACTTACAATCTCTGATTGCGGCCAGCCCAAGCATCTGCTAATAAGGGGAGAAATTAGCTCTGCTTGCAAGGTAAGGTACAAAGGGCAATTCAATAGAACTTGCACTACTTCCAAGCACACTGATAAGCATTCCTGCTAAGGGATGTTATTATTCCTGCAAAGGGATATTATACCTTTCAAGAACTAGGATATCAGATCTTGCCACCTGAATGCCCTTCTATGAGGAACAGAAATAATATTATGAGGCATGTTGCCATGCTCTCTATAGTGATAAAAAGTTCACATCTAAACTTTCTGCTTAACTTCAGTGAAGATCGTGCACAAAAAAAGAATCATTTGCATTTAAAAAATATACTTTTAGGCCTTGCTTAAAATGTCTCATATCTTTATGGATTAGGCAGATCGATAGAGGGTCTTCCTGTGATGGTAACCAAGTAATGAAAAGCGCTTCAGGGATCAATAGAGTGCTTTTAAGTTCTGGATATCCCATATACCTTAAAATGCAGTTTGTTTGAAATTCAGATATTTCCCTATGAGTACAGCATTCTCAAGGGGCATTTAACAACATTTCAGTAAGAAACTGCCACTTTTAAATGAGAATTTGGAATTTTTTATTGTTTAAATTCTGTGGGCAAGGATCTAGAACCTGAAAAAAAAAGGTGAGTCCAAGTCAAAATATTCCCTTAGCATCGCCTTTCGATCTATTTTGGCACAAAATATTCCTCTTGCACTTATGTACCTGAAGTCTTGTTAGTAGAATCTCTTCCACCCTTGTTTTCCTGGATGGAGGGGGGAGAAATCATCCTGTTTGTTCCTGCTGGATTTCCTTCCACTAATTGTTCTGGAATTGAAGCCATAAAAAGCAAATATCAAGGCACTATCTTTATTAAGGAACATCTCAGTCTTGAATATGGGTGATCTGAGATGCTTGGAAATCCTTGCAGGAGATATTTAGCCTCTGCCCTCCATAAACAAAATAGCAGTGTGAACAACCAAAGGCTCGTTTTTCTAAGCAGGATTGAAAAGTCATGCTAGCTGAAGCAAAGCTCCTGACCTTTGCTGCCTCTATTAATCCCCAACAGCGACCTCCCCCACCTTCTGTGTTAGTGGTGGAAACATAGGCACAGCGTTCTAACCCTCAAGATAAGCATCTAAGCTGAGAGCTTTCAACCTCCTGCACTAGCTTTGCAAAGCCTGCTCTTCATTAGGAAGTGTCCTCACCAAAGGGACAAGAATGTAATTAGCAAACCCATGATGAGAACCGTGGAGTTTTGGCTGGCAGGTTTTCCCTCTAATTACGCCACTTCTACACCCTCCTAGCATACACTTCAGCAGTTTTCTATGTCCAGCCCTTGTACTTGGGAAATCATTGACCCTGGTTTTGTCCTCCTCTTTGCCTTTTAAGGATTTATTTATTGAGCATTCGCTACAACCAGTAAATAGGGGATGCTCAGTTTCCATTTTTATCTTATAACGTTCGCAAGCTTAGTTTATTATAAGAAATTTGAAAGCAATAAAATATTGCCATCTTTTTTTAACTTTGCCTTATTTTAAGACACACACCCCCAATTAATGCTTGTGTTGTTGTCAGAAATCTCTTTGTTTAGGTGGACTTCCTTTGATCGATTGCGCCTCAATACATTCCTAGTTTAATGAGTTTCTAAACTTTCAGTTGCTTCCAGTTTGCCCACCTGCCAGCAGTACAACATCCAGGAGTTCACAGGACAGATTCTTTTATTCACTGCAAGGTTCATAGGAAGACATGACTAAGAAGGATAGGATCCTTTAAAATAGGTTTGGGGTTTTATAGACCTGTGAGAAAGAGACTTCTCAATGTACAAGCAGGATGATAACAAAATCTGAAATCTGAAAATAGCTCCTGAAAAGTTGTGTCTTACTCTGCATCCTATATTTGTTAGAGACATTTCTACCCTGTTTTTTAACCTTTAAAAAAGCCTTCCAAAACAGCAAAATGGTAATAATAACTATTAAAATAAATAATTTTCCAATTTTCCAAAACTAAATAAAATTAAACCTGAGATTAAGACAGAGAGATAGAGATAGAGGCACGAGGGAAAAAACAAGTTAGATCATAGCAAAAACTCAAAGTAAAAGAAAAACTTACAGCTGCCAATTGTTTCTGCACCAAACTTTGAGAAACTGCTTGATAGAACTGTAACAAAATGTAGGCAGTGTCATTTTAAATACATACGTTTTCTGAAGTTTTGTTATTAGACTTTGGAATTGATCACCGTTCATCTGCAGCTCTGCCTAAAACGAATCCTGAATTGTTTGCTAAAATATACCCCCACATTATACATGTAAATTTACATGGGAACATTAGCATTCTTAATCTAGTTAGCAATATAAACTTTATATCTTGAAGTTATTAACCTTGGTAAGGTTCTTGTTCAGAATGCATAGATTATAAATTGCAATGTTTTTTCATAAAGGTGCAAAATTCTTCTCTAGCTATAAAAAAATTACTTTAAAATGTTAGCCATTTATTTAAAAAAAAACACCCAACTTTATTTCCCTTCAAATTCAGTGTTCAGATATTTGCACTCTCTATATATCAGAACTAGTTGTTGAGAAGACAGGAGTGATAGTGTACCAAACCTTGCATTCACTTCTCTGTTTTCTTTTCCCTTCTTCTTTTTAAATAAATTAATGCTGTGGAGTTGGTTTAATCACCATATATGGAAAACTTTCTCAGAACAAATGGAGGTGATTACTTTAAATGCAAGTTGCCTGCGCTCACTTGATAAACAACTTAATTCCTCAGGAACCCTGCTTCTAAACCTCCCTGTATTCCAATCCCTAGTCTCCATATTTGTATATAAATAATATTTGTGTATTATTTTTGACAGTGTTCCAGTGTCTGATGTTTTGCATGTTACAAACAAGCTCACTTTTGCAGAAGTGACCCAGCTGAGGACTTGATTATTTCTTGTAGCTGTTTAGATAAAGGAATTCCGTTGGCAGTTAAATGTCTCAGTGTGTCTGAATCAGTTTTCTCTCAGTTCCCAGCAAGATTAGCAGTGATCTGTGCAAAAGCCTGCCTTTTACCCTCTTTGATCACACAGTATTCTTAACAAAAGCTTTCATGCCTCCGGTAAACATTAGTGCTATTTATCAAACTCATCAAGCATTTATTTGTGAGAATTTCAATCTCCCTGGCTTCTCAATTGTTGAAAAGGCTTGAGATGGAGAATTATGGTTTATTGTTATCTTATATATAAATGTAGAGCCTGGAGGGACTGCTTTGAATGTGATGCTTTTAATCTTATATATCCTTAGGTAAATGTAGTGTTGTTCTGTTCATAGGTAGCTCCAGTTGCTACCTATAGAGTGGTATACAGAAAATATGTGAAGTCTGGAGAAACATAAGGTGTTTGTGGGGGGATTTGGTGATATTTAGTGCTTCCTCTTTCTGAATGAACTGCACACTGATTGTCTATGGAGGCAGTCCATAGTCATCCAAGTCATGGTTGCCCCAAAGGTGCTTTTTTGGGGGGATTTTCTTGTTTTTCTTTGAAGACATTTTGCTTCTCATCCAAGAAGCATCTTCAGCTCAGCTGTAGAAGCTTCTTGGATGAGAAATCTTCAAAGAAAAACAAAGTCCAGTTGCATCTTGAAAAAAGCACCTTTTGGGATGCATACTTATTGCAGTGTCTTTGAAAGACTATATTGTCCATTCCCACAAGTTTGACTCAGTCTGGGAGAAGGGTTGTTTTCATCTGTCATAAATCAAGGCTCCCCCTTTGATCAAGTTTTATTCTGTGTAAATCTGCCAGCTATCAGATTAAAACAAAAGGAATAAAGGAAAATGTCTTCCTTAAGGTCTTCTTTAATACACTTTTCTAGAACAAGGGCTATTTCACAATTGTTTTTGGGATGGTTTGATTTGAACTGCAGAACCTTTTACCCACCTCTGTGGCATATCTTTCTTTCATAAGAACAATACCTCTGTTCAGCAATCCTCAATTTTTAAGGCTGGTGGCCATATTTGGAATGCCAAAGGCATGTTGTGCTTTCGTTCATAATATAGCTGACATTGGGAAGGGGTCTAGCTCATTCTCAACAGTGGCTGCCTTAGTACCTTTGTCAGAATTAAATAATTCATTGACTAGAAGACAAATGGGTAACACACACAAAAACAACAACAGGTCGCTCAAGAATAAAAGTAGAAAGGTGGGATCTGAGCTTTTCTCATGCTCATATCCACAACATTAACAACAGAATATTTTCATAGAGAGAGAAAAATCTAACACATTTGCACAGGCAAAAAATATACAAGTATATAAACAAAAAAATATGCTTGTAAGTCAAATCACACTTGGCCAATAAAAAATTATGTTCTATGCAGGCAACAAATATTGCATGTAGGCACAAAATATAGCCAGCCATGCATAGATAACATTTTTCCTCACACATCATTGCTAACCTGGTTGGTCGGTGATGTTTTGCTATCCAATGTGACAGTGGTGGGGGTTTTTTTAATTGTTTTTTTTTTAAAAAATCAGTTGGAACAGGCAGCCAGATAAAAGCATACATAGTTTCTTTGTTGTACTAGCCATGAATTAAAATTTCCCTAAAATCCACAGCAGCAAGCATGATATACATTGTAAAAGGATTGATTTGCTATGTAAAAGCAATATGTGAATGGTAATAGCAATCTTGGTTTTCTTAATTTTAAAAACTGGTCCAATGCAATTTTGCTTTCACAATCCCTTGCAGATACTAAATATCAGTCTCTATCATTCCTAAAGATGATTATGAAGATGAAGGAATGATGACTGTATTCTAAACAAGTAATTTGTAAAAAGTATCATCTTTGCATGAGAGAAGCAGGTAAAATAATGTTAAATAAATAGTTGCCATCTTTGTTTCCTTTGACAGCTTTTTGGAGACTGCAGCATATTTCTGTATGAAACCAAAAATGGGTGAAAAGGAGGTTTCTTTGAATGCTTTCTTCAGCATATGGCATGAATTCAGTTCTGACTTTAAAGAATTTTGGAAAAAAGAAAATAAACTTATTTTGCAAGAAAGGTAAGTAACGTCTACTCAACTTTCAATTGTTAGAACATTTTTGGAATTTTAGGCTGGATATTCTGACTGGGGGGAGGAGATTACTTTCTTTTTTTCATGCATTTCTTATGCACATGGTCCTCACAACCACAACTGAGCCCAAACTTTCTGTTGCTAAGTGAGATAGTTGTTCAGTAAATTTTGCCCCAGTATACAAGTTTTTTTGCTACAATTCTTAAGTGAATCACTGCAATTGTTAAGTTAGTAATATAGTTCTTAAGTGAATCTGACTTCCCCATTGACTTTGCTTGTCAAAAGGTCACAACAGGTTGGTCACATGACCTATGGACACTGCAGCAGTCATAAATATAAACCAGTCGTAAAAGGTGGTCACATGACCATGGGACACTACTATCATAAATATGAGTCAGTTGCCAAGGGTCTAAATTTTGACCACATGACTATGGAGATACTATAATGGCTTTAAGTGTGAAAAATGGTCATAAGTCACATTTTTCAGTGCCATTTTAACTTTGAATCGTCATTAAATAAACTGATTTAGTGATTTACAAACCTTGTAAATCAAGGTCAACCTGTATTGTATTGTGATTGTTTGCAGACAGACAATCTTGATTGTAATTCAAGAAAGCAATAGATAAATCTAAAAATAAAAATAAATGATAATGGCTGGTAGGCTTACCGCCCTTTAGATTCCATTATTATGAAAATAGTAAAGCATTTCAAATTCTAGCAAATTTGCTACAGATTAATTATTTTTATGTTAAAATCTCCATCAGATATTATAGTGGAATCTTTGTCTGTTAAAACACATGCTATAATTTATATGTTTTCTGTTACGCTGCCATAGAACATGTTGTACTTCTTCTTACAACAGCATAATATTGCTAAATATCCTGGCAAGATTTTACCCTGAGATAAGGTTCCAAAACATCACTATTTATACCTGGAACATACCAGAGCAAATTTGTCTGTTTTAAAAAGTCTCTTTGCTATGTCTTCTCCAAGATTTTCTAAGTTTATCACACAGTGCCATACATCTTAAAACTATTATATTTATTTTAAACTTATAATTAGTGAAGGTTGAGCAGCAGCAGTAGGAGAAGGCTGGAAACCATACCAAAACTCCAGGGGCACATATGGTATCCACCTTCTCCTCTTAAGCAGTGTCTGTTGACAGTATTTGCTATATAGTCTAGCTTGTACTGCAGACTATAGAATGGCCAAGTCTGTGTCTTGAAATAACGTTATCCTACTGAAGCATGGGCATTTTGCATTAGTTTATCTGTTAGTGGATTTTTTTCAATTGAAGTGATCAATTCCTTTTTGCTAACTGAAGTTTGCAACTCACTGAAGACTTACTCCAGTATTGTGCTAAACCACCAAAGGCTACAGTTATCTCAGTGTTCATGTACTCATTGTTAAGACAGAAAAGTCAACCATGCTCTCCCTAAGTGATTCAAAATACTCTAAATGGCCAAGAATATTTTAAGTTGAAAAGACCTAGTTCATCACATTTAAAAATGAATACTTGGATAAAGATTTCCAGTTTCATTTTTTTTAACAGAAAGACTAACCTTTTTTGTAGAAAGAAAATGTGGCATAAGCCCTCCTACGTGTTACTACTGAATGTTTTCTTAATTCATTGTCAAAGGGAGCAGCCTCTTTCTATTTTTGAACAGTGGGAATAGATAGGCAAAGAATATGAAGCATCAGTTCTGCAGCATGAATGCATCAGCACCAACCATTCCTGGACAGCACTCTAGGTGATTTGCAGCTGTTGCTCAATTCATTTCCTTAACAGCATAAACATAAGTAAGCTTATGATAATTATTTTGTTTTTGTACTAAGAATCTTGGGGTTCATTGGTGCTAACTTAGTAAAAGACATGCTCTGAGATTTACAGAATCCCAAATCCAAAATATATTTCAAATTAGCAAAACTAAAATAAAGCTTTCGGTTGCTGTGTGTCTAAATTCAATTCCAGTTGCTCTCATCAAAACTTTTATCATTTAAGCAGAACCATTTGGGGGAGGGAGATCTCCCAGGCTATCATAATTTATCTACCTCAACACAAGTAATTCAAAACGACAGATATGAAAAAGGTTCATGTTCATGTATCTGTTGTAGCTCTTAATTATTTGTCTCAAGACATGCAATCACGTTATTTCAACTTAAGGTGTTTGTGTACTATTTTTACTGATAGTGCTATTTTGAACTCAGAAGACTATAGAATCCTCAGCACAATGACATTCATTTCATGGTTTTTTTATCTTCAGTTTTTCTACCATATTCTACCTTATGGTTTATAAAAGTTTCTTATGGCTTATAAAACTACAACAATGAAATTTTACTTATACCAAAGATGAAGATATAAAGGAACAATATGGCTCATATCAATTGGAAATCAGTAAAAAGTAATTGGCCACAGAAAATGGTTAACAAAAAGTTTTGAGAGTATCTGCCAAAGATGATTAAAGCAGTCTGATGCCCTCCGGATAATTTCAATTCCTACAATCCATTAATAGAAATGTTCCATTGGGCACCAAGTTACCTGAGGTAGATGGATCTGTAGTACCTATTTTATTTAATTTTCTAACCTATCATTATTTTGATATTTCCCATTAGTCTAGTACAGAAGGAATGGGGAAAAGCCTTGAAGGACAGGAGGAAAATTGGGGCTTAAGCCCATTTCAAGAAACTAATTTGATTAAATGTGTCAGTCAGGCCCCTCCCCAACTCAGATGAAGGTAAAGTGAGGGAGGGAAGGAATCATGTTCAGACTTGCAAGATTCTGTAACTGTAGCTGTTACAATAAAAGTAGTCCTTACTGCTACGTTATTGGTTTCTTTAGTCTGCTTCTTCAAATAGGCTCACATCTACAACTGTATGTTTCTCCCTCTCTCCTTCTCTCTCTCTCTCTTTCTCTCTCTTTCTCTCTCTCTGTGTGTGTATTGCTTCCAATTCCTTTAGTAGTATAAATTACATTTCGTGTATGTATTACATTTCATGTAATACATACTACTAATGTATGTATTGTAATGTGCATCCCTTTATTGTAATTTGCATCCCTGTATGTAATGTAATGTATGTATTACATTATATTACATACAGGGTTGCAGAGGCTCAGTGGCTAAGATGCTGAACTTGTTGATCAAAACGGTCAGCAGTTCGAATCCCTAGTGCCACGTAACAGAGTGAGCTCCCATTACTTGTCCCAGCTTCTGCCAACCAAGTACATGGAAAGCATGTAAAAATGCAAGTAGAAAAGTAGGAACCACCTTTGATGGGAAGGTAACAGCATTCCATGTGCCTTCGGTGTTTAGTCATGCCAGCCACATGACCATGGAGATAACTTTGGACAGTGCTGGCTCTTTGGCTTTGAAATGGAGATGAGCACCGCCCCCTAGAGTGGGGAACGAGTAGCATGCATGTGCAAGTGGAACCTTTACCTTTTATTACATTTTACTCCAGAAATGGAAACAAAAAATTAATGACATGAGTTTTTACTAAAGCCAAATCTTGAAGCTTTATTTCACAGTATCATTATGATGATTGTATTCAGATTCAGGAGAATCTCAAGCTACTTTTTAGCAAAGCATGGGCATTTTTTCATTGACATCATATCCAAATGTTGCACCTGCTGTCTGTATTTTAACTTTGCTCTGGAACCTTTGACCTTTTTCTCTTTTCCAGAATTTTATTTTAAATGCAGGGGTCTTTTTTAAAAAAAATGCAATTCAAAGTGGTATGCCCTGAATCTTTGAGTAACCAGATATTGCTTGCATGAACAATGGCTTACATTCCAGTCATTCATAATACATGAGGGTATCCAAAGGTTTACTTAGCTCAACATTGACAGCAATGGAGTGTGACTGCACTCTGTTCTTTTAGTAGTCATCATTATTCTTCACTTTTGGCTAAGAGAGAACAACTTATCCTTCTGACTTGATGGCAGGAATCTTAATTGCTCATTCCAAGGTTTCCTAACCCCTTTATCCTCTACCATTTCTCTTGTGTTTTACGCAGGGTGTGAATTGAAAGGGAAAGATTTTATTCCTGAAAGGAACAGCATCTTTTAGGTCTCTGGAAGAGTGGCACTGGCAAAGAAGCAACTGCATTTCTGATCACATCTTTCTTTGTAGCAGAAGCAGCATAAGTCTTTGCACTTTCAGTACTAATAACTGTTATCTCTGCTACAGCAGAAGATTTAGAAAACTGTGATGAAGATTCTAACTAAAGTGCTGGGAACACAAGACATTTTATGGACAGAATATTGCATTAATACAGATCATTCCTTAGGAACCCAAATAACACATTTTGCAGAATGTCCTATAAAAGTTCCTAGTTTTTGTTTGTGTCATAACAGCAATCTACAATTGTCTTCTGATTGAGACTTCTAAGTCTCCGTATTAAGGTGGTTCTCCTCCTACCTCTCTGGACGTTCGCAGTCGGTGTTGGCAGGGGGGCAGAGGTTGACTTCTAGGCCCCTAGCGTGTGGGGTGCCGCAGGGGTCGATTCTCTCGCCCCTCCTGTTCAACATCTACATGAAACCGCTGGGCGAGATCATCCGTGGGTTCGGGGTAGATTTCCATCAGTACGCTGAT
>JAPKID020002663.1:0-13087 GCA_026931265.2 Tropidonophis doriae | reverse complement strand
TTTGGTGGGTATTTCTTGGTGGTTAAGTCCACACATCTTCAAGCTATGCTGGGGAATTCTGCCAAGGTTGAGAAACATTGCTGTAGGTCTTACTTATAGGAAATGTCCATTTAGTAACGTGAAGAATTATTATTTCCCTAATTTTATTATATGAGTTCTCATCATAAATATTTGTCACTTATTCCTTAGCAAATGAGCTGTTTTATTAGAGTTTAGAGATACAAGACTTTGAAATAGAAATCTGCCTATCTTTCTTTCTGTATGTCTGTCTATCATCTATCACGGCTGCCTGAAAAGCTTAATGCATGTGTAGACTTTGGATTTTAAAGTAGAATAATTTGATAAGACAGGTACATGTATAGTAGAAAATCTAACTTTCTTTCAGCTCATGTATTTCACTTCTCTGAGAGAAATGCTGTTCAAGAGAGAAAAGGCAAAGCAAAAGGTACCTGGTAGGTGACCAGCAAGTTTGAGCTATGATGAATTACTCATATGCATTTTTATTTTACAAAGCATGGCTGCAGTGAATGAACTGAAAAAATAAATCATTAAAATGCTAAAAAGAACCAGAATATACTAGTTACTTTAAAAAAAACTGCTGAAGTCTGAAAAGCCCCAAAGATAGATAATAGGGATAATATGTGGATAGACACTACCATGATATGTAACGATGTGTTGGAGATTGTGGGTCATATTTATTTGTTAATCCGTTGGATCACTTCTGCTTCCCACGTTTATCCTAGCCTAAACATCACACAAGATATTCATCATAGGATTGATACTGTTTAATAGATATATAATGTGTAGTTTATCCTAGCCTAAATATCACACAAGATATTCATCATAGGATTGATACTGTTTAATAGATATATAATGTGTAGTGCGTGATTAGACTTAATGAAAACTTTTTATTTAAGACCTATGTAGATGTTCATTTTAAAATTAGTGGAATTGGGGAACATGCCTGCACCTCCACCTTACTGTTTGCAAATATCTTAAGAGAAATTCAGGTAAATGTACTTTCAACCCTTTCCATAACCCTTATCAAGTAGGGATTTTAGAGCTGTTGGCTAGATTGAGAGGCTGAATATCCTGGAAGAAGGCTACAGCTAAATCACTTTCATAATACTACTTGGGGAAGGTGCAATCACCAAAAAGTCAGGCTCAGCTTCTAAGTCACATTATCTTTAGGGCAGTATATATTCCTACAGATGTTCTTTTGAGGTCTTCAGGCTAAATGCACAATGACATTTGCAAGACATTGTATACTTAGAATGAGCTTGCATACACTCAATTCCATCTCTAATTTAGAATTCTTCTGCATAGACTGGGCTAGCAGTAGTATTCTCACTTCAGAATGAAATTGAACAAATTCACCATACAAATAGCATCTGGTGGGGAAGATTAAAAAAACCTTGAATTGCTGTTCAAAAAAATCACCAAGCCAACAAGGGTAAAAAACACTAAATACTGTATACATATATCTCTAGTCTTTGTCAAACATTCATTAAAAATATATGGAATACATCAGGACTATTATATGTGGACTACTAAAATGCATATGATCATTAAAAAGTAGCAGAGCTTAGGGTCTTCTATATCTAGTGGTATATGTTTTTTGCAATCCAAATCCGTTCGCCTAGATGTATTTTTAAAATTTAGCATAAAAAACTATAAATGGATAGAAGAATTGCACAGTTTATAGCTCTCATTATTGTTTTTAGATGGCTCTAAAATACGTTATGTGGACTTCAAATAAATCAAACTTTCTATTTTCTGAATCATTAGTTCAAATACAAATACACAGATGCACACACACACACAACATTATGGGGTAAAAAAATAGTTATTTACAATATGCTTCTAGAGTCATTACCCTGTCCCATTGTAGTCATTATCTACCATATATATTTTCAAGCTTTTCTTTAAATTTAATGCATGTCTCAGATTCAGTGGAATGCTGCAGATAGGAAAATGGGAATATTCCTATTGAAAATGATTGAGGGGAATACTCAACCAGATAAGCTAGCAAATGGTTAGTATAAAGTGGTTTCCTGCATGTTAAAATTTGGTCTTGAGCAAATAGTCTTGGAATGCCATAGATGCTTTTTCAGGAGGCAACTGGACTTTGTTTTTTCTTTGAAGGCGTTCTGCTTCTCATCTAAGAAGCTTCTTCAGTTCTGGCTTGAGCAAATCTTATGCAACAAGCAAGGACCAAAAGACACAGGACAGTTGATAATTGAAATAAATTATCTGGAATATAAAAGCAAAAGCAGAAAGAACCGTAGGCATGCTCATAGATAGACCAAGGCCATTGTTGTGATATTTATTATTAACAACATTTATAACTCACCTCATTCTTGAAGAATACTAGGTGAGGTACAGGACTAAAGAAAAATGATAAATTCAAAAGTACAAATGTCCAAGTTAACATCCATAGAAGATGCCATACGTCCAACAGCTGAAGCCAAAGAGTTACTGAACTAAAGCAGATTCCAGTTACTTACAAAAGGGTACTAGAGCAGTGATTGCATATACTTTGGAGTGGGTGTGTTTCGTAAATGGGGCTGCCATGACTACATAGACATATCCATGTGTGCCTATCAGAGAAGTATTCTTAGCAGGACTTTATTAAGGTGGCCACATTTGGCAATTATAGAAATGTATTATTTAAACCATAATTTACTAAGGAAAAGTGATGGCAGTTGTAACCAAACACTTCTGAGTGACATAATGTTAGGTGAGAAATAACAAAAACTCTTAAGAGATGGAGAACACCTAGCAACATTTTACTTCCTTATCAGTTCCCCAAAGTAACTTATCCACTGGAACCATCCAGACTGTTTGTTACTAACCAGCATCTGAAAACTGATTGGAACAATTCTAAGCATAATCCAACTCTGCCATCCAGTACTTATTATCTTGATAATATATTGAATATATCTGAAAAAGCCAAGACCTATACAATATATCTATTGATTAGGAATCTGTCACTTCTAGTAGTTAACAAGAGACTCCAAAGGAGAGATCCGGTGTAACATCTATTGAGAGCATGAAACAGAAGACGTCTGCAGCAGTTTCCTCTATGGACTTGATGGCAAACCTGTGGCACAGGTGTTAGAGATGGCACACAGAGCCCTCTCTGTGGGCACATGTGCCATCTCCAGCTGCTCTACCGGTGTTTGGCGCACACATGCAGTCAGCTGATCTTTGCGGGTGCTGGACACTGGAAAACAGCTGGAAAATGGCCTGAAAATGACTCCACAAACAGGCATGTGCATGCTGGCCAACTTGTCTTCGGGTTTTTGGTGCTCTGGTATGTGCAATGCTCATAAGTGTGCCAGAAACCTGAAAACCAGTTGGCCGGTGCGTGCATGCACACCAGCCAGCTGGTCTTCAGGTTTCTGGTGTTCCAGCACACACATGCATGCATATTACAATTTTGGGCACTGTGCTGAAAAGGTTCATTATCACTGATGGAAGAAAAATCCCCTAACAAGGAAGCAGCAAAATTTTCAGGCTTGTATAGATAAGGGGTGGAAAGACAGGAGGGATTGCTTACATATTTGTAGATGAATACTAGAAATACTTCTATTCCACTCGGGAGCTTCAGTTGCATAAGGCTCTTAGCTTCTATTTGTTCAGTGGAATGAAGAAGGCTGTTATCTATAAAGTGTCATCAAAGGTTCGTTCTAGATCATAGTATCAGAAAGACGATAAAATCAGTTTCTAGCCAGAGTTATAGGGGTCAAGGTTCATGGAGAATTATGAAACCATAATAGCAACATTTTACTGGCTTGGGGTGGTGGTAATATTCCTAAGGAACGCAGAAATAGGCCATATACATAAATGGCATTTCAATGTTGAATTGGGTAGACGTATTTACAGTGTGTGCTTTAAAAATCCATTGTTTTCTTCCCAAACCTGATTCCAAATATCTGGCTATCACCGTGCAAGTTTACACCAGACAAAACTTACACTGGGGTTGGAGGGAGGTGAAGTCCGTAATTTCCCAGTCAATTAAATTATGGTGTACATAAAATTGTTGTGTGGGTTACATGTCAGAATAAAATTGAAACATTTCTTTCTCCTCCTTGTCTCTCGTCTTTACAGTCCAGCCACGCTCAATATAATAGAGCCTTTGGCTTCAATAAGTTTGGTAGCATGAACTGGTATTTTGTGAACAAGATAGCACCAACATCTATTATTCCGTTCTAGACCATAAGTTATCAATTTGTGCAGCAGGTTGCTAGCAGCTGATGCACTTCCAGTGAACAAGAAAATAATTTCCACTGCTTTTAAAGCTGGAAATGGGCAACCTTTGATAGCCAAGTTCTGTATTTAATGTTTTCTGGTAATAGGCAGGTCACAAAGTAACTAAGATACATCAAATGCTTGGGAATGAAGAGCGCATGGGAGGAGTTTTGCTGTGATTTTGAAGCTTTCCTTACAGTTGTCATATTTTTAAAAAGAGCAGGAGACCGATCTCTCTTTTCAGCGTTCCTGCTCAGAGAAGACTTCATGGGCCACAAAGTTTCCTACTCTTGATTTACTAGAAAGACAGACAGCTACTACTTTACCAACTATCAGGCACTGAGTTGCTGAGTAAATAAAATATTTTGCTGCTGGAGATTAAAGCCATGGCATCCGCACCAGATGGAGCTAATGCTTGGCAACAGTTGAGATAGAAGTTTCCAACCTTGCCCTCCAGAAAGGAAAAAAAAGTGTCTCTCTTTGCCAAGCTGTAGCATTTAATGGCAGAAATGGGTAGCCCTCTGGCAAAGCAGCAGGGTGAGGTGACCCTGAATTAGAACACATCTTGTAGGCAGAGGAATTACATTCTCTAGTTTTATTGCTAATTTGCATTGCAAAGAATTTACCTTCTGTCATGTGATGTTATTGTTGGTAGCTCATAAAAGCCTTGAAGATTGTTTACCATCTTCTAAATAGGACACTGATAATTTAGTCACAGAACTAGTGGAAAATACATTGAACATGCAGGATTGGTTGTATCATCCTTTATTTTTCATAAGCTTTGTCTGCTTTTCATTTTTTACATCTTCGTTTTAATTGTACTTAATTTATGCCTTTAATGTATTTTCTCCTCATATGCAATTCTTTTCCCACTCGAAGTAACATTTTCAATGTTAAATCCATTAATTAGAAGATGCTACAAGCCTCCTTGGAAATGTTGGTCAACAACTTTTTACCTGGAAACACCAAAGGTATTTCTTTCACTATAAGAGTTGGAGGATGGGATGTCTACATTTATTTCCTATTCCTTCAACTAATATTTTATCCCTCAAAGTGATCAGTTGCAAAGAGAAGTCTTTTTTGTACATGCGAGTTCCTCATGAAAATGTAAATTATGTGGGGAGCTTCACCAGATAGATAAAGGTCTGAAAGGGTTCCTCAATGTACATATGGAAACCAGAATGGGATGTGGGCCACTAAGACAAGCTAGTGCCTTCCTTGTCACATCACATGTGTAATTTAACATCGCATATGGATGTAATTTAACATCACATATGGAATGCCTGAATAGTGCTATTGTGATGCAATCAAGTCAGTTTTTAAGAACATTAAAATCCATGGAGCACAAAGCTTTACTTCAGTGTTGGTATACAATATCAGGATTCTATATGCCTTGTTCTTTATTTTATCTCACTTGGCAATCAAGGATCAGAAAGAACGGACTCACATATGAAATAAGAAACTTTTGCTATATCCTGACCATCCTTCCCACTGATGTCAGAGACACAATTCCTAATGAATTTAGTAGTGCAAAATTGTTATAACTGCAAAAATAAGAATAAAACATTTGGGCACCTCAAACCATGCTTACTTTTATTAGTTTCACAAAAATCTATCTCACTATAAATAGAAATAATATTTGAGTGTCATGACACTCCATCCATAAGCCTCAGTTGTTGAATATAGCTGATGTAGATTGCATTACAATTCTTAATTCTTACAGCCTGATGTCTATGAAGGTTCTCAGTCATCCAGGTCATGGTTGTCGGAAGCATTTTTGGGTTAACAACCTGATACTAGGTTCCAATGGCCTGAAATTGAAACATGCAGGTTAGGAGGAAGGAAGAGAACATGACTTCAGAGATTTTGAAAGTATTTGTCTTCTAATCCTGCTGCATTTCAACAAATAGTAGAACCTGGCCAACTTTGTATATGAATTGGAATGCTAAACTGTTAGTATTTGGACAGAAGACCACGAATAAATTACAAGACTGTAGGGTCAATTAAAAAAAATCTTGGGAAAAGAACAATGACAAATAATTGTTTATACTCATAAAGACACCAGTTGCTGACATATCATTCCTGACATATCATTTCCTTAACTAAACCTCTGGATACCTTTATGGCACAAGTGGGAGCAGAACAGTGATGATGATCTATTTTGGGGAAAACATTAGATGAAGAGGTTATTGCCTAATAAGGAAGAGTTGTAACCTGGAAACAGTAGAATTGGAAAAGGTAGTTAGGTAGTTCCTAGGGGATGGAACCTGTTTTAGAAGTGAACCATTAGACCTTACTTTAACAAAAAGATATTTCATTTTAGGCACAAAATACTGGGATGAAATGGTAGGAAGAAGAAGAGGTAGTTCATCTGTTTGGATCCAGTGTTAATTTTATCTCCAAGGTTGTCCTAATAGAAACCAGGATCCTAGTCTGTGCTACAAGAAGGGTGTTTTTTATAAAACCTTTTTGTAAGGAAGAAAGTGTTAATTGTTCATTTGTATTCCTGCTTTGGTCTTCTATAATTTGATCTGCTTCAAAGAGATGTGAGGGGGGCAGTGGCTTATACACACACATGTGTGTGTGTGTGTGTGTGTGTGTGTGTGTTATGTCAAAACACCTGGTATGCCCAAACATAGGAAGGAGCATACTGCTTCCCTTTTGCCTTTCAATTCCACGCTAGGAGCCTTCCAAACAGAAAACAATTTTTGTATTGCATTTGTGCTGATAAATAAATAAAGGGAGACTAGTATAGATCTATTTCAAGCTTTGTTCCTGTCTTCTCCCTTTTCTTTGTTTTGACACATCATCTCTCTTCAATTTGCCCCAGGCCACCATCAAAAGGATATTTTATATTTTTCTTTGTTGGGGCAAAACCTCCTACTTCAATTTTCCTTATGCCACTAACAACCTCA
The DNA here is from genome assembly GCA_026931265.2 of Tropidonophis doriae. Lineage (NCBI taxonomy): Eukaryota > Metazoa > Chordata > Lepidosauria > Squamata > Natricidae > Tropidonophis > Tropidonophis doriae. Next base: position 5,918 of record JAPKID020002663.1, on the reverse strand, counting down.
AACTCTTTTGTTTGCTTTTTATTCCCTTTTGTTGGGACACCTTTCCTTTTTACAGTTTTCCCTATACCACTACCAAGACTAATGGAGTTTTTTGTCCTTCCATTTCTACCCCTTCATTGTCTTGCCCCACTTCTTTGAATTCTTCTTTAGATATCTGCTTTTCTGGGTTCAGAATTCTATTTAGGCTTGAGTTTAATGATTTATGCATATTTTTTATCATTTCATGTAGTTCTTCAAATTCCCAGCTTTCCATGATGTCCAGTTCCAAAGTTACAGTTAGTTATACAGTTCTTATTTCAGAGTTATGATCCACCTTAAATTTATCTACTTCAGCTGCTATGGGGTAGAATGATGGGAGGTGATCTTGGTCTTTTGTTCTTCCTTAATGTCCAGTTCCAAAATTGCAATTCCAAATCGTCTTATTTTGAGGTTCTGGTCCACCTTAAATTTAATTCAACTACTGTAAAACCGGAACAGAAGCTTGGACCATCTTAATCTTTTGCAGAGAAAAAAAAGGGACAAAAGAGGGGGGACTCTGTAATTATTCTTTCCCCTGCCACCTTCCATCTCCGGTCAACCACAGCTGCTCAAAACATATCAATTGGAACAAACTTGCAAACAGCTAAATTCAGGTACGTTTCTCTTTTGCCTCCTGCTTTTCCAAATTCTGATTTATGACAGTTGGTTAATTAAGAGTTCCCGCACAGTCAAGTTTAGGTTATCAGTTTTCAGTGAGAAGAAGTGTTTTTTCCTTGATTCTTTTGGTGTTGCTTAAGACATATTAGTTGGAAAAGTTCAAAATGAAATAAACCCTTTGGAATGTTTAGTTTCTATTTCAAATCCAAAACCAAATTGAGAGTTCATATTTGAGTGGGTTTGTCATTTCTCTGCTGTCTCCTTTTCTGTCCGAATTTATTTCAAGCAAAATAGCTTTTGGGGGAGCTGGTGTTTCAACCGTCCATTTTCCTTTTCATTCACTCTTTTTTTTTTTTGAGAAAATCCTGATTGACTATCAATATTATTTATGCTCTCAAGATTTCTTTGCCTTTTCCAGGTTTGATTTATGACTGTGGGTTAGATAAATTTTCTTACCGGTCTTTCATCTCTTCTTCACCCTCCTGTTCATTTGCTTTGACTGGAAGTCAGCATCTTGTCAACAATATTGCAGGCTGTTGCCCCCACTCCAATTCATAAGGCAAATCTCTGACCTGCGAGGGACCTGTTGCCTCCCTCTGGGTCTTATGAGACATTGCCCTTCTTTGCCCCCCCTCCAGGGGGTGTTCTGCAAAAAAGGAACACTAGGATAGGTTTGTCAAACAGGGTTCATATGAGGCTTTTCAGAGCTCACATCCCCAATGACTGTCCATCTTAAGAACTTCCTGTCGAACCTGGCAATATTTAGAGAAAAGGCTAGGAGTCTGCACACCTTACCTGATCTTATAGGACAGGTAGACGGCCACTGCAAAGTCATGGGGAAACCTAGGGGCATTCATCATTGTGCACACTGCCACTTCCTGGATCCATTGAAGTTTCTTGGTGGTCTTCAAGGGCAGCGCAACATAGAGCACATTGCAATAATCCAAATGGGAGGTGACTAAGACATGAGTGACGGTGAGCAAGGCCTCTGGTCCAGGAAGGGGTGTTAGACGTATCTGTGCAAAGCTTCCCTAGCCATGACTACCATCTGCTCCTTGAAGAGAAGCGGTAAGTCCAGGAGAACCCCCAAATTACATGCCAACACAATCTGGGGAAATGCACTACATCCAGAGTCAAAGATGAAATATCATCAGGGCCTGGGAGGAAGGAGACAAAAACCCAGAGCCACTTTGTCTTGTCAGGTTTAAGTTAAAGCCTGTTTATCCTTATCCAGATTCTTGTAGCCTCCAGGCACTAAGCCAACATGCAGTGGGGGATTCAAAATTTGTTACCATCGTACTGTGGGCGTGTCTTGGTGGGCGTGGTGTGGCTTGGTGGACATGGCAGGTGAAGGACACTGTAAAAATCTCCATTCCTTCCCCACTCTAGGAAAGGTTACTGCAAAATACCCATTTTCTCCTGATCAGCTGGGACTCGGGAGGCAGAGAATGGATGGGGCGGGGCCAGTCAGAGACAGTATTTACTGGTTCTCTGAACTACTCAAAATTTCCACTACCAGTTCTCCAGAAATGCTCAGAACCTGCTGAATACTGCCTCGGCAGCACTGCCACAGTGGACAGCCAGCCAATAAAGTAAAAATATTTTTTTTAAATTAGCTCAGGTTTTAAGAAACAAGATACTATATAAATTGTAGCATGCATCCTTACATTCATGTTGTAAAGATGTTACACAAAGTTGTACTTAAGCATTGTGCATATACTTTGGACAAATATGAATAGATGGAACAAACTTTGTGGTTGAGTCGGGAAATAGGGAAGTGATACATTTGTACTTTAAATTGACTGTCCTTCCTTCAATAAACAACTAGTTGCAGAAAAGAGGCCAAAACCTATGAGGAGAAAGAAATAGGATAATCTTGCCTTATATTAATATAAACAATGAGTGGGTGCTTGTAGACACATTAAGGTAGTCCATTTTCTCCAAGAGATTTCTTTACAGGAAATCTAGTTCATATCATTGTGAAAATTAAGCTTTTAAAATAGGACAATTTAGTCTTGCTTCTAGTCTGTATTTGTATTCATGACAGAAACCTTGGCGTAGCTATTTTTGTCAGCAGGTGCATTTTGAAAACGTGTTAATTTGAAAGTTCTTGTTTTAAAATAGCTGTGTTTGGGGTTTTTTTCTTTTCTTTTCAAAGCATGGGTTTCAGAAGCATAATAAAAACAGGGATGATTTCTTGTGAAGTTTCTAAGAGGATGAGTAAGAGATGAAGTTTTGGCTTTACAAAAAAGAAGCCCTTTTCAAATACCAGCCTTCTTTGGTTATTATCACTGTATATACTGTATAGCAGGGGTGTCGAACTCGATTTCATTGAGGGCTACATCAGAGTTGTGTTTCACCTTGGGATGGGAATGGCCAGCTTGATGTCACTCGTGTTGGCAATGCCTGTGGTGGCCCAAGTGCTCTGCCAGCAAAAATGGACACCTGAGCTCCTTTTTTGGGTACGATGGCCTCCTCCAACTTTCTGCCAGTAAAAATGGAGTTTGGGTGATCTATGCATGGCCTTCATGAGCTCTGTTTTCAACTGTGACTGCCTCATGCAACCCTCTTCTAGCAAAAACAGCTTGGGTAGTCTGCACAGCGCCTTCATGAGTTCCGTTTTCACTGGCAGAGGCACTTTGCTGTTTCTAGGGTGGCCCCATGGGCCAGATATAAGCACCCCGCAGACTGGATCCAGTCCAAGGGCCTTGAGTTTGATACCCCTGCTGTAGAGCCATACAAAGAAAACATTTTTTATCTTTGACTTAAATCTGGGAGCTTGGGATTTGAGTTGCTGATTGACAGTTGGGTAGAAAAGATTGGAAAGTTTCCTAGTGGAATAAATGGCAAAGGGCATGTTAAAGACTGTTTATCTGGAATTCTGAACTGAATTAATTTATGCTGCAAAATTCTGATGCAGATTCCACTTGTGCTTCCCAAAATGTTTCTTATATTTTACTCAATGAAATGTAGCTTTGGTGTTTTGTCGGTTGCTTGTTTCAGGATAGATTATTATTTCGGGATACATTATTGCCCAGTCAGAAACAATGATTGTTTAGCAAAACCCTAACGTTAATGGATGCAGAATACAAGAATTTTGAATGGATCTCTACCTTAGAGGCAAATGACTTTCCAGCCGAGAAGTGTATTTATTGTTTGAATTGCGGCATGGGTAATTGTGATGTCACCTATGTAGTTAGAACACAAACAGAATCCAAGAGTTTTCAATAATCAGAAATAGAAAGAAGTAGAGAAGGAAAAAGCATGTCACTTAATTCTACCTATGCAATTTTGTCTGTGTAAGACATGACATTTCCCTCTATAATCAACCACACATAGGAATAAACATTGAGATCCTTTGTTAAAAATGGGGAACTTGTTTGTAATATATAAAAAGTGTTTAACCTCCATATGACTGAGGAAAAAGGAACCCGGTGTTAAAATAGTAGGAGGAAGGTATGTTAGATATGTTGGCCATTTTGAGTTATTTGTATAAATAATTAAGACAGAATACAAACAAACACATCAGAGCAATAGAAGGCAACAAAAACAATTCTTGCATCTATTCCAAATGGAATCAAATCTGTAAAACTGATTTAGCTAGAGCTGCCTTATGCTTTTTTGCCATTATAGAAGGGGAGAGGTATGGGAACCAAAGCACAGCAGACATGGATGCCTTCAAGTATAGCATCCACAAGCAATGACTTTGGCAACTGGGAAGAGGAAAGAGGCTTTGGAGCAGTGGTGAAATTCAAAAATTTTCCCTACTGGTTCTGTGGGCGTGGCTTGGTGGTCCTGTGACTGGGAAGGCATGGCTTGGTGGTCCTGTGACTGAGTGGGCGTGGTTGCACAACTGACTCACACACAATGTAAAAAGCAGCTGGACTTCACACAAAATGTCCTCTGCAACAAGCAGGAACCTCACAGAGACACAGAAAGCCTGGTAGTTTTCTGCATATTTTTTTCCTTTGTAAATGAGAATACTTCTGATTCCAAGTTTATTTCAGTACTTTAAAATTGATGAACCTGCATGAAATTTTTGTATTTCTTCTTTTCATTGTGGCTGTTTACTGCCCTGAGTCCCGAGAGGGAGAAGGGTGGTATATAAATTAAATAAACCAAATAAACCATAAACCATGATCTGTAACAGTTTCAACCGAAAGCCTTTGCAGACATAACACTGCCTAAATGAGGGGCGGAAGCAACAACATTTAGTTGTTTCAGTACTATTTAAAATTGTTTCAGTCAAAAGATTAAAACCTCAATAACTGCAGATTCATTCCTTTGACACTGATTTGACAATTGGTGGTTTGTCAGGAGTATGTGTTAACATTGCACAAACTAGATTGGGGCTGAGATTGCAAACATTGCAAAATGACAATAATTCTATTCTATTCCATTCCATTCCCTCCTACTTCTACTTCTTCTGCTACTGCTACTCCATTCTATTCTACCACCAAATATTAAAATGCACGTTTTGTTGCATGATATTGACTCAACAACTCCACTCAATGGCATCTGATCTTATTTGTTTTTTTGTTTCCAACTTAAATATGTTTTATTTAACCAATACAGCCATGGATTTTGCCCAGCATATTGCCTTAGTACCATAACGTTATACTTTGCATACTTTTAATGTGTTTTGTCTAAAATCCACTCTCAGCAGAGAAGAAATGGAGTAGGACGATACATTCCCATTCTTTCTCATTCCCAGAGAAAAATATATATTTAATTATAGACTTATAAATAAACTTTAATCTAAGATGAAGTTGATTTGCATAATGTGGCATGTAAATGTCCATAGGTTAAGGGGACATTTAAATGTAATATTGTTTACTTAATTTATTAAGTTAAAAAAAAGCATGTTCATGTTTATTCATGTGATAAAACTATGTTTTTGGATTAGCAAGCAAAGTAGCATTCTTTCAGTAAATGAAGTTGTGTGTTTTCTTTTGGATGCTATTTGGGAATGAGGGCTAGAGTTGTCAAATATTCTTTGACAAATTTACAGTATAATTGTTGCACACTTAAGAAGTTTCATGTATTTCCCAACAGATGGCAGTACATATTAAGACTTTTTTCTCTACCATGCTGAGTGCCCAAATTTATTTTTAAAGATGCTTCTTTTTATGTTGAAGATTAAAAAAGCATAGTTACAAACAATTCCCTAAAATACATAAGTATCTTATGAAACTACTCCAGTATCTAATGAGCCCGAAATGGTACCATCCTGGCCTCTTACAATTTAATCAGCTCTTAAAAATAACACATATCTATAAGGC
>JAPKID020002661.1:0-13088 GCA_026931265.2 Tropidonophis doriae | reverse complement strand
TCCAAATGTACACTATAGTCCCTAAACCCCTTTACAGCATTGGGGGTTGAATAATTTTGACCACAACTGTAAAACCATTATAAATATGAGTCAGTTACCAACCATCCAAATTTTGATCCATGGGGATGCTGCAATGGTAAACAATTTTTTTTAAAGGTCATAAGTCACTTTTTAGTGCCATTGTAACTTTAAAGTGTAACTAAATGAACTGTTATAAGTCAAGGACTATCTGTACTTAGAATATATTATCTAATGCTGCATTTTTCAACTTCAACAACCTTAAGGAATGTAGGCTCCAACATGTTAACTGGAAAATTCTGGGAGCTGAAGTTCACACATTTTAAAGCTGCTGAGGTTTGGAAACATTGATCTAAAGCAGGGGTCCCCAACCTCCGGTCCGCGGACCGGTCCCTGTCCGTGGCTTGATAGTCACTGGGCCGCAGGGCCATCGAGGAGGAGGGGGGGCAGCCCCCTAGGCAGAGCGCTCGCCGGGGACGGGACAGTGCAGGCGTGGCTATTCGCACCGTTGGGGGCTGAGAGGGGCAAGTGAGCCAACTTACCACGACCCTGTGCGTGCATGTGCTGTGTGTTCCCCCCTCCCCCTCTACACCGGCCGAGCCATGCCCACCGGTCCGCAGAATTTTCTTTAAAATGAAACTGGTCCCTGGTGCCAAAAAGGTTGGGGACCCCTGATCTAAAGCACATAGTTTTTGCCAAGCAGGGAGTTTAAGTAAAAGAAATACTATGTTAAGCATAAAACTACAAACATTTCAGGAGGAGCCTTCATTTTAAAACAATACATGAACTATAAGAATATACAACCCTGTATCTCCCAATGATCTACTGTATGGTGTTACAGGAATAGTTGTTGCTTATATCAAGTCTTCTCCCCCCATATTAGAAAACACAAGCCAGATTTTTTTGTTTTTGAGCGAATTGAAAAAGGAAAAATGAACTTTTTTTTTTTTTACATAGCTAACTTAGTTGGGAGGAAATGGATGGAGAAAGTGTAATTTGCAGTTATATATTTTATGTTACTTTGGGGGAGAGTTGCTATTACTTTATCATTGGATCAAAATAACATAAAATGGGTTCAGATTATTTATATATTTTTACCCATTTCATAACATTTATATCAATACATATTTTATATCAATTACAAGTATCAAGTTTTTTTATAATATAGGTCTGGGTCATTTGTGGGATCTTCTGTCTCTGGTTATGTCTGCCTGTCCTTGCATGCATGCACCAACTAAGCCGATACTCTCCAGGTCCCTTCCCTGAAACAGTGTCATCTGATGGAACCTAGGTCTGTCATATCATTTGTGATCCCTGCTCTGTAGAATGATCTTCCCTGCCTTTTCCCCTCCTGAGACTTGTCCATCTCTCACCATATCAATCTACAAGAAGATTTTGAAGACCTGGTTTCTATAACGGTTATTTGCTGCCATGGCTGGAATTGCATTTTTGCAAGTTGTGTGGCTTAAAAATCAAGTTGAAGAGAACAGAATTCTGGGAAAGTATGTTTGACATAGTGTGGTAAAGTCCTACATTTATTCAACCCACATCCCCACTCCAAAAATCTCTAGCTTATCTCAGCAGTGGGCTGGCAACAATAAGGAGGCTCTATTGGGAGGACGTAACAATAAAGAGTAACCATATCAAGAGCCAGTGAGTTGTCTGTATTGATGAGTCCTAAGTCCACATCCAATACTTTTACAATACTATTTCTTAAATGATTCTGCCAGCCTTTTCTATGCGATGAGGAATATTATTTTATTTTGTTTGATATTTGCTGTTTTGACTGATACAAATTACGGTACTTTAATAGATAATATGCTTTTAAGATTTACAGAGAAGTTTTTGCTTCTTACTTCAGATACAGGTTCAATAATTCTTTGAATCAATGTTCATATGATAGAAAGGCACCCTTTTAAAGTATTTATATGAAATTATGTGGTTCTGTATAATTTCCAGTTGGCAAACATTAATTTGGTTTAGAGAGCAAGAATTCCAAAAAGTTCCATTGCTTACAGAATCACAAAGACAAACCTGAAGACTCAATACCATTTGCGAACCTTTCTATCAACAATGTGATCCAAAATAGAAAAAAAAACATTTTATTAAAAGGGGTCAAATCTGTACAATGAATACAGAAACAATTGATACATACATTCAAGATATGTGATGTGTCAGAAATCAAACACTGATTAAACCTTACAAAAAACAGACATTCTTAAAATATGTTGCATCTCCTTTCCCCCCTACCTGGGCTTGTTTCTTTAACACTTGCAATACCCATAATACAGCCCTATTGTTTGATTAGCAGTCCCTGAAATGGCTAGGTTTGCTTTGGCCAAGGAAAATCATGGTTTCCTAATTTTCAAAGGAGAGATGGATGCCATGCTAAAATGCTAACATCACCCATATTAAAATCCTGATAACCTTTATACTACTAACATTCTTATTCCTGTAATCTTTAACTGCATGAAATGGTGCATCAGAGGACAATGATTTTTGAACCTAGGTACCTCAAATGAGCTTACAGAATGCATCAAAAGTTCAGAACACATGACTTCCCCAGAATTTAAATTTGGTAAATATTATAAAGCACAATGCAAAATATAATAAAATATTTTGTGGTCAACTCCTGATGTTTGACTGTGCCATACTGGCTATTTTCAAGGCAGATATATCTTTGAATATTTCCCTAGTTTTTGAAGGAATTGAGGAATCTGATAGGATAATTACACCCCCACCCTGCAAAGTGGCAAGTAGTTCCATGGGTCAGCCAATGAGATGGAGGACAGGAAGAGACTTCACCATGATTCTCTTGGGGTTGTGATGGGAAGGGAAATGGGTGCAAACCTATTATTATATGTGATGAAGAATGACCCAATGACTCACAGATTGTTTAGTGAGAGCTAAAATTCCAGGTAATAGTAACAGAGAGGCTGAAGAAGATTCAGATGAGAAATCCTCCAACAATAGCTAAGATGTTCCAGTGGAAAATAAATTTCACAGTAAAAGCTCTAGGAGGGAAATTGACAATTTTGATGAAAATAAATCAATAGTTGTACTGATTTTAATGATTAACTGATGAAAATAGCTTACGAACAAATATAAAGATTCAGCAGAGTCCTACCTTAGTACTATATTAAATCTGATTTAACTGATTTAATATAAGATTTTTAAATCTACAGCAATGGTATCAAATGTTTCAGATGTGGAAGGCAGCTTTTATTTGCTGTCTCATTTTTATATTTACTACTTCACCTGAAATATGTGTACATTTGTACACATATTTTTTAATGTGTTTTTAATGTGTGTATTATTTAAATATTAAATGAAATAAATATTGAACAACCTGTAAATCAATGACATTTGCCTGGAAATAATGAGAGAGAACATGTAAAAAAAACTTTTTTGATTAAGTGACTTTTAGATAATCAGCTACCTATATGAATTTAAATTATGAGAAAGTGGCAGTTTACCATGATTAAAATAAAGAACTTGAAAAGCAAGTTCAGACTGAACATTATTTATTTCTCAGGCTTACGGCCAAGGAGCCAATCAAACTCTGCCACACTTGAAGCTTTAGCATCTGACATTACTGTTTGATCAAATAAAATACTACCTTGAGATCTCCCACTCTCTTCCTCTCTCTCCCCTTCCCTCCCCCTCCTTCTCTCTCCCTCCCTCCCTCCCCCCCCCTGAGTCAGTTATGAATATAAATTAAGGTTGTACTTTCTCAAAATTTTCATTAATAATGGATATTCAAGGCTTTACATATACTTGTATATAAAATCCAATAAAGTTGTTTCCAAAAAATATGGGCATTATCCGGCGAACATTTAGCAAATAAATGTATTACATATTTCAGTATTAGGGGCATGTTCATTTGTTTCTGGACTGCAAATTGGAGATGTTCCAAACCTTCATGTGGGTTCATTGAATATTTGAAATGCTATGTGGGTAATAATGTCATAGAGATGATACTACCTCTTGATATCCATCAACAGCAACAATAATAACAAATCCAATAAAAAAACAAATTATACAACTGGGGAATCATATATATGCAACTTCAACCAGGTGGCAATTCCAACTTGTATAACATATGTGTCTACATAAATGAATGGAATACTGTTATAAACTTTAAAATATTCCCAGTTATCATCTTCTTCAAAGTTTGCAAGCACAAATTGGTTTAATTGTAATTAATCATGTTAAAATTCCAATTGCGCTGTCTCCAAGTCAAATCTGAATCAGTGAGGCAACATTCAGACATATGTCTGCTTTTAAAATTATGTTATTGATAACTTAATGCAAAAGTCACATTGGTTCTTTAGCAATTTTAGAATTCCTCTGACAATTCTTATACCTTATGTGTATTTTTATTCAATGCTATGTTCTTCCAATGAGTAAGCAAATGCAGTACTGCCTATTTAAAGTTTTAAAACTAAAATATCACAATGCTTCTCTTAAAAATAAGCATTGTTTTATTCAGATACAAGAATTAAGTTAAATATTATAGACACATAAATTATAACCTGTAATAAAAAGATTTATGGTAGATATTATTTAACAGCAGTATGATTAAGTTTATAGCTAAGATGTTTATAATCAAGGATTCCAATCCAGATCCATTAAAATCAGTCAGACCTTTGCAAATAAACATCATGAATTTATTTTATAATTTTCAAAAAATCCACAAAAAGTAGAAAAAGCTGTCAAAATAAAGTTCCATAGTGTTTTATCTGTGATATGGAGCCAGGTACAAAATATCTCATTTCTCTGCAGAATGTGAAAGCTGTGGCTGGTTTTAGGTTTCCTTGCACATCAAATCCAGGTGCCTGCTATAGTTCTAGTGTTTTTTTAGAGAGAAAGGCCTAATTATCATCACTTAATTAGTTTTATAGGAAAGCAAAAAAAAATGTGGTTGGATAAGAATTTGTGTAATTCATAGTATTTTTAAAGGATGCCAATAATTCCATAATGATGAGATCATTTGAATGAGCCTTTGATACACATTATTTAAAGCATACAATTATTTCAGTGGCTCTTTCACACACACATCAAGTAAGGCTTATTTGCAACTTTATGAATAAATATAGTTATACAAAAATTTTCACATTTTATCGGAAAGTTAGAGGTCCACAGAGAGAGAGTGATTGTTCAGTACTTTATATTTCAGACAGGTGTTTCATAAGGTATATTTACACCAGATCTTCTCGGCAGATGGAATGTCGCCTCTCTCTTTCCACGTGGGGAAGCTCATGGTTAAATCTTACTTGAGCATTTGTGAGGGGATGGCATCTTCTAGCATAGCTGAGACAGTAGTTCAGTTCAGAGGTTCATGAGGACGCACAAAAGTACACTGGAACTGTCTGGAGGGGAAACAGCCACTAAGATTCTTAATATTGCAGTCTAATGGTTAGGCAGTCTGATGGTTAGGCTGGCTGTGAGCTGAATGTTGTTACACCCACTTGCTTTCTTTTCAAATATGTGTATGCCTTCCTAAACCACAACATAGAGGAGGGATTAACATGAAGTACTTTCAAAACAATAACATATTTCATGCCATTCCTTTGCACGTCTAAGTCATGCCTCACTTATTTAGAAGGAAGGATTTTATCTACGTACTTATTTATTTATGGTATTTTATATCACTTGTTCAACAATCAAGATGAAATAATAAGAGATACAAAACATTCAACTGCATTGGCAAAATAAGAAAATAGTGTCAAATAATGCCATGTTAAAACCATCAAAGTGCAGTCTTTGTTCAAAAAGGGCAAAAGAACTTTAAAGTAGCTTGTTAAGATTTTATTTATTACAATATTATTGTAAAGATAATATTCTTTATTCTGTCCAAAATCTTTGGAAAGAAATATTATCATAAATAAAAATATAAAATGTCTTACTTTTAAATAAGCTATTATTGTAAGTGCTTTTGCCTCTGTTCAGGAACTAGAGAGACTAGTAGAAGATGGGCTAATAAATGCAACAAATATGATAAAAGTTTGGAATGTATCAATTGTGGATTTTAATATAACACACCATCCTAATCATTAACAATATGGAAAGTTTATGTTCTTTGAAAGGATGTCATTAAAAAGTTTTTTAAAAAGAAAACTTGATTTTTTTTTTTTTAAAGGATTAAGCTCAAATTCTTAATTTTGAAATAGTGATTCAGTTCATTTCTTGATTTGGCTCCATTTATCCTTCTAACTTTACATCTCTGGCAGATTTTCTGCCTGGTGGCCATGTACAAATAATGTTTTCTGTTCAAGAATTGGGCACAAAGCTGTGCTTTATTTATGCAGAGGAATGTAGTATGAAAAACAGATCTCTCCGCAGGACCTCTCCAAGGGACCCCAAAGTAAACCATTGTGCAAAGTGATTCCTGAAGCTTGCAGTTCCTCTAGGGAGAGGATTAAGATTAGCTATGTAATTTCATTGAGGGTTGGGTGTTTTTCTTAGGCTAAGTATTATCATCTAATTAGGGAAAACCAAATGCTCCATTTACTTAAATCAGTACTGTGAAATATGAATGTGAAGGCATATTTTCATGCGGCATAACTAAACTGGTCCCCCTCCCCCCCACTGCTGGTATTATCCAAGTGGTCATCACAAACAGTAATATGCTTTGCCAAAAACCTACATCAGTTTTTGGATATCACTTAAATGTTTTTTATCATTCACATTGTAAGGAATGAACCCACGTTATGGTTTAATAACCAAGTTTGTAACCTTGCAATATCCTAGGCCTTGGACCTTTCTTCAATATTTGCATTTTGACCCAAAAGGAAAAGATTTTTTCTAAATATAGAGTGGAAAAACAGATCATTAATTTCACTTAGTGAAGGAGGTCAATTTGATCTGTCTGCCACTAATACTTGACTGTGCAATATCCCAAAGCAAAACACATATTATTAGCTTTCCAAGACATCAGTGATGGTTTAAATATCAATATTGTCTCAACGTAATTTAGAGGTATTGCCAATTTATGAAGATAGCATAAAATGTGTCCACTATAATTTCATCTTCTGCTGTTTCATGTCTAAAAACAGACTTACATTACAATCCTATAAACACCAACTAAATTTCACTGAACTCAAGGGAATTTGTGAACTGAAATGCATAGGATTGCTGTTTTCATCTGTTTACTGAGAAAATGAAATTGTTGAGAAACTAAAGCTGAAATATTGCTTAATCAAATCAACCATATATTTTCAATTTAGAGCACTTCTCAAAAACAGTGCTGTTTATGTTAACCTTTATTATCAGCAATACCTTATTACTTTATTTAAGTCCTCAGTGGCATAAATCCACCTTTCATCTTAAATCTCAGGATCAATCGAATATCACAGCAAATGGCAAAAGTATAATCGTGCCACCATTCTTAAGAAAAACTTAGGAATGCACACTTATCCCTTTACACTACATGCTTAACTACAATACCAGATAAGCCTTCTGTTTCTTTTAAATATTGATCCGATTTGTGAAAGAGCTAGAAAAAAACCATCTTGAATCATGTTGGCTATTTTAAAATAATAAATAAATACCAGTCTTGTGGCTTAACAGATTTTTTTTTTCCACTTCAAATTTGAAACTTTTTTAACCCTGCACTTTGTGTGCTGGAGCTTATCAATGACTTCTTGGGGTCATGAGTGTTACTATGAGTACAATTACTTGGACAAAGCCAGAACCAGGTCAGATCACAATGGGATAGTCCCACAAGGCTTCTGCAGGCTGCTACCACCAAAGACTTCTGAGGGAAAGAAAGGAAAGACCATGAACCAAACATCCCAGAAAATTCACTGGCAAATGTGTTATTCATCAAGGAAAATACAAACAAACTTTATTAAAATGCCTTGTAAAAGTACATTTCAAAACAACGCAGAGACATCTTCTGGGATGACCATTTAATGCTGAAACTTATGCCAATTGATTACATTCTTGAAACCTGCACGTTTATGAGTGTGCCAGAATGAAAATAAACAACTGGAATTTGATGTGTATAGTCATGCATCTAATTTGATGATGGATCATCTAATTTAAATAGCTATTTTAAAACACATCAAGGAAAAGGTTCATAGTAGAGGTCAGTGAAAAAAGAGATTTGGGTGTTAGATACAGTGAGTGTTTAATTCTAAGAAAGGGACAATAATATCAGTGGGCATTTGAAAGGCTATAACTGTCATTCTGGTTAATTTACTTTTATTTCCTTGAACAAATTATAGCATTCATTACCTCAACAATTGAGCCCATAATTATTGAAAGTGGGGCCCATAATGATTGAAAATTAAGGGAGCTTTTCTTCCCTATCCTATGTTTAGAAACTGTTGCACTTTCACAACTCACTGTTGTGAAAGTTTTAATTTATCTTTACTGTATGGCCTAGCATTCATACTGCTTGAGATACCTCATTAATGAATAAAAAGGGTCTCATATAGATTTTTGTATTGTACTTTGTACATAGAGGTTCATGTTTTTTCCCTGCAGTTTAGTTTAAAATGCATTTTGTTGCTGTCATGCATAATCATAAAACACATTCTATTATGCATTTTTTTCAACATAACAGTCTATGATCTAAATAATGAACAAATCAGTAAAGTAAAATTAAGCTTGCTACCAATCACAAATTTATATGTTAACACAGGTTTTGAACACACACACCTCTGCTAGAAACTAGACCATAAAATTGTTGGAGGATACAACTCCTTTTTCTTGTTCAACTGTGTATTAATTCTGATACTTTATTCTGCATTCATCTATACATTCAGAGTTTTATACTCAGTTCTCCAGGGAAGAAATGGAATTAAATTGTTAAGAACAAGGAGAATAGTGTTTAAAATATATACATTTTATGAATCTAATCTGTAGAATAAAATCCTTTTCAAAGATTTTTGTCCAAGTTAGTCCATTAATTCTACTGAAGTTTTTGGCCTGTTTTACTACTGGCCTATTGTTTCATAAAAGTCCAGAGTTTATTTCTGCCTACAAATTTTTACAAACAAGGTAGCTCTTCTGAACTCTCAAAAGGAAATATAAACTAGTCTCTATTTCAAAAATAATAATCCTAATATTTGTAGACAGCATTTGAAGTGTGTTTCTTTAGAACTGACATGAAGGTCAAAGATACAATTTTATCAGTTTCATTTTGGAGGCTTTTACTTGATCATGACAGCGACTTATTTCTAACACAATTATTGTAATCATATTTCCTATACTGTTTGACTCTAGCGGACCCAGATAACATTACAGTAAAACGCCACCAAAATGGAGTGCAAGTTTCAAAGTTAAAGGTTAGAGAGCAAGAATTACAAATTCTGGTTCAAGGCTGAATCAAAGTATATTCCCAATGGAAATTTTTCAGGAGGTTTTATAAACTCTAGCATGTGTGCTCAGTATATATCACGTGAGCTGGATATGGAACAGACTAACAATTGTGATCAAGCAATAAGAAACAGTTTATCCTGCAATTGGTAAATGTAGATATACAAGTCTAGTATATGTTAGAACTGTACAACTTTTTGGCTGTTGTCTGATTAAAGCAATGCATATAAATATGTACTCATTGCAAAATAATCAGATTTTCTAATTTCTAATAGAGAAAATATGATTTGTTTGTGTATTCTTGAGGTATGGAATTTCTAATCTTAAGAGCCTTAGATTTGGTCACTTTAAAAAAACTGCCCCTTATTTCACATTCCTATACTTTTAACTTAGAATCTATCATTTATATAAACACTGGCTCTAAAATGTTATGGTATGTATTGTATTGGGAGTATAGAAGCATGCTAAAATGTCAGGAGGCAAGTCTTTAGCTTATACCAGCCTCTTCTGGTTCTAATAGTGGCCCACATAACCAGAGAAGAAACTAACATATGTAACAGACATGACTGGACAAAAGATGGAACATTGATGTTCCATCCTGTTTAAGACATTTGATTTTCTGCTATCATTAGGAGCAGGAATTGACAAAAGAGTTATGGAGATGGAAAGGTCAAAGAATGTTTCTCCTGCCCAGCTATGATACATTATATTGCCAAAAGTATTTGAACACCATCCAAATAATCAATCAAGTGTTCCAATCACTTCCAGGGCCACAGGTGTATAAAATCAAGTACCTAGGCATGCACTGTTTTTTTTACAAACATTTGTGAAAGAATGGGTGGCTCTCAGGAGCTCAGTGTGGAACTGTGATAGAATGCCACCTGTGTAACAAATCCAGTCATGAAATTTCCTCGCTCCTAAATATTCTACAGTCAACTGTCAGCTGTATTATAAGAATGTGGTGTTTGGGAATGACAGCAACTCAGCCATGAAGTGGTAGGCCATGTAAACTGACAGAGTGGGGTCAGCGGATACTGAGGCACATAGTGCGAAGAGGTCGCCAACGTTCTGCAGAGTCAATCGCTACAGACCTCCAAACTTCATGCAGCCTTCAGATTAGCTCAAGAACAGTGCGCATTGGACCTACGTCATATTGAACCCCATGGATTAGGAATGGGATGTCACTTACTGTAAATTTATATGCGAGTAGAGGCAGGTGAGCGAATACTTTTGGCAATATAGTGTATATGAACACACACTTTCACATTTGCATTAGACATATCATCCCAAACTCCTTTGAATCTAAAAACACTCTTTCAGGCATTAAAAATTGGACAATCCATATCTGAATTACAGATAAGTGAACAGGGGCTTTAAGCTTGCCTATCAATAGTTTGCATGTGGGACTGTAGATATAGAACAGCTGGTCAGTTTGTCTCACAGGGCTGGAATATTTTACTTAACCTGTTATATTTATATTTGCATATATAAGTAGTATACGTTCATGTAAAGAACCTTTTTGTGAATCTTTGTTTTGAATTTTGTTTCTGCATCATTATCTCTGCCTTTCCTTTCTTATTAATAACTATTCTACCCCAGTAAATGACCTTTGCTTACACCAAGTAATGTACGTATCAGGTCATTTCCTGGATTGTGCCTGACCAATAGATAAACTCTAATTGTGGTTCTTGATCTCCAAGGTTTTTCGTTGGATAATTTCTCTCTACTGAATTACTGATATCCTTGTGGACTCTGTCTCTGGCACCGTTCCCTGCCTTGTACTCTTCGGTACTATATTTAATTAAGTTATTTACTTGGAGTTTCTAAGTATTTTTTTTTCTTTGTGACAGTCCAACCCCAGGAGAATGTAACTTTGACAGAGCAATGAGTTTCGATTTCTTTTCTCATAGGGAATTTTCTAGCAACCCCACGCTATTTGTACTGCAGATTGGAAAGTAGCTAAAGAATGGCTATTTTGATTAAGAAAATGGGCACGTAGTAAAAAGGATAACATCTGCAATGTTCCAATTAAATTCCCAGCCACGTCATACTGAATCAATATTGCAATAATATTGCAATAGTTCAAATGTTTCTTGCATCTTATCCTTCCCTGTTGTCAAATTCCCTTGCATATTAGGAAAAGTTTTCAATATTTAATTTTTTTTAAAAAAAATGCTGATTACAACATAACAGTGTTGAAAAAAAAAGAATTATTGTTACTTTATTAACATATTATATACATATTAAAAAAGAGTCAATTTGTCCAAAGATAACAACAGATCTAAAAAAAATTCAGTGATTTCTATGTCAAATATTCACAAATGATGTCAACTGTGTGAATATTTATTTTCTGCACTTTAGTGCATCATATTTATTCTGTTTAAAAGGAAATATGCAACAATTAGCTTGTTGTAACAAATTGCAAAATTAATGTAAGAGTAATATTCTCCCACTGCCTAGTACAGCCATGTCTAGTCCCTCCTCTCCTCCCCACAAAAAAAGACAGAGAAGAAAAGAGGGGATGGGGAAAGCTGTTCCCCTTTTTAAAATGTATCTTTAAATGCTTTGAGAGAGCTAGAAGTAATAACAGCAACTGTAAACAGAATTAGGTCTTACCTGTCCAACTGAAGAATGCTGATGCAGGAAGGACAGGCATAATTAGGATTGTATCTTAAATAAGTTCTATGCATGCAATAGATTGAAACTGAACTGAGTGGTGGCTTTTGCTGAAATTTGAGCCTCCTAAAGTAAACTGAAAATATTCACTTCCTTGAAAATGCAGTGAAGGTTAAATCTAAAATTTCAAACAAGCAAACAATTGATTCAAGAGCTTCCAGGAGAATTTTGAGTCACTCCTCTGTGTTTGATTCCAAGGTGGTGATGACTGATAAAGTTTAGCTGCTCTAGCAGCAACAGTTCAGGTTCTGGGAGAATTCTTTTTCTCCATGGCAACATTAATGAACTTTAAAGCCACAATCTAATTCAGATTCAGTGTGCTTAAGACTATTGATTTCAATGGGTTTAAAGAAAGCATAATAAAGCATTAAATTGTGGTCTAAATGCAGTGTGCATTTCATAGTAGCTTGAAAATTGGCCGGGGATCATCAATTTCTTTTGCTATAATTATGATGTGAAAATGGATATGACCATAAGGTTGCTACAGTGCAGACTCCTTAAAATTTGCATGGAAGAAGAACTTGATTGGTTGCTGTCTGGCTTTGATGAAAGTTTGGAACTAGTTCCTAGCTTCAAAGAATGTTTTTCTTTGAATGATCATTTCAGAACCTTTTGCCCAGTGATTTTGCTTTAGAGTAAGTTTATGCAATCAGGAACCCAATTTAAATTAATTATATTGCAACTGGTGATTTCAATCTGATTAATACAATCTATTAATCTTATATTTAGAAATAGTTCTAATAGTCAGATGTACCACCCACTGTGCATTCTTGCTAATTCTTGCGTATATAACCAAGCAGGAATATATCCAAATAAATGCAATGAGACTAACATCTGAGTAAACTTCCACAGGAACATAACCCTTGATTTAATCTTCCTTAACTATAAAATTACTAGGACTACTGTATTCTAAATACACATGTATTTGAGAAAAAAAGAGTTATAAGTATGGTGCATGAATTTAAAAAAAACAAATTTCTATACATGCATATCCTATTTAGTTTAGTTTAGTTTAGATATTTGTAGATAAATAATGAAAGTGTGTTGCCAAATGATCTTCACACCTT
>JAPKID020002660.1:0-13089 GCA_026931265.2 Tropidonophis doriae | reverse complement strand
ATTTCTGCCCTCCCCAGCCCCCAGGAGCTCTCTGGAAGCCTCCATAAGGGTATTTGCGTGGCCATTTTGGTGAAATGGCGGGATTTCAGGAGGCAAAAAAAATGCTGTATTCAATGTATAAGACCCATCCAGATTTTCAGCCTCTTTTTAGAGGAAAAAAGGTGCATCTTATACTCCGAAAAATACAGTAGCTTCTATCCACACAACTACGAAGTGCCTACTAAGAGTTCTCACCTACTAGAAATAATGGCATGAGTAGGCTATTGTTTACTGTTCCCTGTAGTATCTCCCCTGCTCTGGAAATAGTTTGTCCCCTTCTGTCATGGCCATCCTGAAGCAGATATTCTTGGATGGCCTTTGGGGCTTAATTGCTACACAACAGCAACATTTCCCATTAAACCAAAGTTTAGCCTTTTATCTTTAGATTCCCCCCCCCAATTATTTTTATTCTGACATGTCTTCTATTTACTGTTCAGATTCTGTAAACTGTCTAAAATCTTGTTGGTTTTAGATGGCTAGATAAATTTCATAAATAAAAGATACACATTTCTTACTCGTGGTGTCTGGGTGTGCAGTTGTCTGAATCCCTAAGCAAGAGGAATATCTGATTCTGTTTTGGGTTAGCATCTTGATTGTGTCTTGTTTATTTCAAAGAAGTTCAAAGCTGAGCCCTAGATTTGCTTTGGAAATATCTCAGTCCAAGTATATTGGTAACTTGATTTCATGGAAGACTTGAATGTTGCTATAGAACAGGGGTGTCAAACTCAAGGCCCGGGGACCAGATCCAGCCTGTGGTGCTTAGATCTGGCCTGCAGGGTCACCCTAGAAACAGCAAGGGACTGGTCTACGGTGCCTCTGCCAATGAAAATAGGCCCCCGAGCTCCATTTCCGGCTGCAACAGCCTCCTGCAACCCTCTGCCAACGAAAACGGAGCTTGGGAGGGTCGCTGGCAGAGTGGTTGGGCTGCCATAGGCTCCCACAACATGAGTGACATTGAGCAGGTCATGCCCACTCTAGCTACACTCACCCCTCCCCTCCGAGGCCAAACAAAAACGTGATGTGGCCCTCAATGAAGTCGAGTTTGACACTTCTGCTAAGACCAAACTTTTTCTAGATCTCTGAACAAGCTGTATAATATTCAGAAAATAAGCATAGCTTTCAGAAAAATTGTCCAGGCAGTTTGGTGGTTGTTTTTTTGCCCTAGATTTGGTTATGCTATGGTAGAACTATGAAATGGGAAAACCTAGTCAGCGTGCATTCAGATGGCAAACGAAAAGCCCGTGTCAACATTTTTAACTAGTAAATTTTATGTTCTCTTGCCATCCATGTAGGATCTGATTGCCACCTCCAAAACTATTTAGTTCCATTTCCCCCATTATGAGTGAATCTATCAGTGCTGATCTGGAAGGGGTAAGGGGAAGTCTGGTAATCTGATCAAGACCACTATTCTTCTAAAAATCTACTATTGACATATGGTAGTTTGCTCTGGCAAAAGAACAGAGTAAGCACATAGCCAAGAATGATTGACTATGTACTGTATTCTATTAAAGTGCCCAATTTTGGACCATTTGAACTTTTCATACTTGATCTGATTTGCACTATCTGGAATTAATAGTTATGGGACCACGTTCCCATGTTTCTTCGTTTATTTATTAAATTTCTACACTAAGTGATTATCAGTAGTTTACAACATGATAAATTGTACCCTTTTTGGTGATTGCCTTTCATGCTGAGGCCTACATTAAAATTTTATCTGATTTTCACATTCTTTTAGTTTGAAAGTAGGTGAGAAGGAAAGCTATTTGGCAAAAATGTTCCTTTTCCAAGAGTTATTATGACAAAAATAAGGGAAGAGGCAACTTTAGCTATATAACCTCTTTAGCTTACACATTATCCCTAAGTTCTAGCTGAGCTTCTAAAATACCACGGTTATTAAAAAAAAAAAAACAGTTGGAGGAGCTAGACATAAAATGTCTCATTTTTAAATGACTCTTAGCTGTTTCTCTTCCTGGTCCTTCTTTTTTAACATTTGGATGAATTTTTGAGAATGGTGAAATTTGTAGCTTGTAGAAAGTTGTGCAAGCAAAGTTGAAGCTTGCACCTTCTTTATGCATTTACATGTTAATTTATTTGTTGATCCTTTTTCACCTTGGGTGCCAAAAGCATGCATGCGTGCCCACCACCATAATTTAATGCCCCCCACATTGTGCTCCCTGTGCATGCACATGTGACCCCTCCCCACTACCCCTCGCATGCACGCATGGCTTTCTTGGAGCCTGAGGAGGGCGAAAACAGCCTCCCCTGCCCCCGGAGGCCCTCCAGAGGCTGGGAACGGCCTGGTTTCTGACTTCCAGTGGGCCCCGAAGATCCATTGTTTGCTCTTCACAGGCTCCAGAGGATTTCTAGGAGTCTGGGGAGGGTGAAAAATGGCCCAACACGCAAACTAGAAGTTCAGGAACAGACTTCCGGGTTGCCCATTGAGTCATTTTTCTCCCTCCAGGGTCTTCAGGAGGCTTCCCTGAAGCCTCCGTAGGGTGAAAAACAGCCCAATGCATAAATCAGAACTTCGGGAACAGACTTCCAGGTTGCCTGTTGGGCTACTTTTCTCCCTCTGGAGGGCAAAAAACAGCCGAAAATCAAAGCTGAAAATCAGCTGGTGCTGGAGCGGATGGGGCAATGCCTCACGTGCTCTCAGAAATGGCTCCCTGTGCCACCTGTAGCACGTGTGCCATAGGTTCACATTAATGGATCTATCCTATTTCCAAACATACAGTGATTTCTTTTAAGCCATAGCTGTTATTTAAAATGACTAAGCTGGAACATATTTCATAATCCTATTTTCTCACAGATATTCAAAAAAGGGCCATTTTTCAGACTTTCATATCTCTAACCTTATCCAAGTTCTGTTAACATTTGTGATGTTCACATGTTAGCTTCCTATTTACAGTATGGTAATATCTGAAAACTTTAAAGGTTATTGTTACAATAATCCTAAAGAACTGAACACACCATAGTACATTATATACCTGGTAACTCATGAAAATTAAAACTTGTATTCAGTCTTTTGAGCATAGGTCCTTGCATTGTGCGCATACCCATCATTCATTGATTCATTCATTCATTCACATTCATTCATTCATGTAGCTTCCATAAATTGAGCGTGTGATTCTTGCTTTGCTTCTTAGCAGTCTCACCTTCGCCTTGCCAGATGGAGTCATATTTTATTACAGAAGCCAAACTGTCAAAAGAATATTAATTATCAGCAGGAAGAAGCAAGTTCCGTGCTGGCTCCAATCTCTTTTTTCTGTGCCAATGAATGAGACTTGAGATTGCTTAACTTTGGCTTCAAAGTTCCCCTACTTTTGAGTGTTTGCGCAGTGAAGGAACAGGTTCATTGTGTTGGGTTTGTATTTTAAAACCCCATTTTTTCCTATGACTAATCACATTTGTTTCAGTTTTAATGTTAGTATTTTTTTCCAGCCAGAAAAATAGATACACCTGCTTAGCTTTGCCACTGTAAAGAGTAGATCTGAGAAATGCTTAATTTTTTCCAGGACTGTCTCCAAGTCTTAAAGAACTGTTTGCAGTGAGATTTTGGTTTGAAACCATGTTATTCTATGTTTCCTCTTATGGCAAAGGCAGTCATAGTCTTGAGTGATAACTAGAAAACTAACCATGTTAATACAAGCATTACATTTTTATTACTAAGCTATTATAATGCATAGCCATGTGTGGCTTTTCTTCAGGTTAATTTTCTTTAGTTCTCATAATAACAGGAAGAAGATTACTCAGTAGCCAAGTCCATTCACCCTGCTTAACAATACAAGGAGCTTAGTTGCAAATGCAGTTTATAGTTGCTTAATTATTTATGATAACTTTTGCTTGTCCTTCCTGATAGTGCTGTATATGACTCCTCTTCCATTCTTATGCTATTAAAACATAGTGATTACTGAGTTTTATATCTGCGGTTTTACTTCTGTGTACCAACCAGTCAGTGTGGCTGTGTTAGGTGGCCATGAAAAGTTTCTTAACAAACAAACAAACAAACAAACAAACAAACAAACCCTTGTGAAACATGGGCTTCAAAATTGAGAGCATAGGGGCCATATTCCCACAGGGTATATACCCATAAGTGGATCTTTTTTCTAACATTTGCTTAATATGGCATCATGTATACCAACCATAGTTTAAGTTTGAACACAACCCATTGTGGTTTATATACAAACCATGTGTTTTTTGAACCTCATTTTTATGTGACATCAATGAGCAAAGCATTATTTCAGCTAGCAACATTTGTCTACAATTCCTATCATCCTATAATCATCACCTCCCAAGTTGGAAAAGACTGGGCTACCTTAGATTAGCTCCCCACTTTTACACATATTCTTTTTTTCCTAATGTCAAAATATAGGCTCTTGAAATAAGGACATAGCTATGTATTTCACTGTTTAATGGTCTTTCTATCTAGTGTGTGACATATTAGCCTTGCCGCTTATTTGCAATAATCTCCAAAAACTATATACTATATTTCCAGTGCAAAGATTTTGTTTTTATAGGTGCTATAAATTGTCAATTGAAGCTATGGTCAAAATGAATTTTCAAGAAAGATCTTTCTTCAAAATAGGATAATGTATCTTAACTATACTTCCTAAAAGGACAGCTGATCTCAAATGGTTTAAGTTGATGGAAGAGGTCTTGAATTTTAAAAAAGTAAATTTATTTTGTATGAAATATTTTTCTTTCACCAGAAAATCACCCTTGACTAATCAACTTCTTAGAAACATGAACTTAAAAGGGGCCGTTGAGACCTCTGAATTCAATGTCCTGCTCAAAGAGGAACCCAGATTAATGTATCATATTTAAGCCTTGGCTTAAATATTCAGTAGAGGGTATCCCACTGTTAATTGACCGTAATGTTTCTTGAGACTTGATGTTTCCAGAAGTCTTACATCTGGGTTGGGCATTCAACAGACTTAAGACAGACACCCAAATGTTAAGGGTGAGATCGAAGGAAAATGAAATGTGGCATTCTGAAGGGAACTTATGTACCGTATCTACTTCCTGATTTCTCTACCTTTTAGTTTGGAATGCTTATTGTTTCAGTTCACAGACAGTAAGGGAACTCTAGGTCACCAAAAGGAATCTTCCAGAATGTGTGGAGGAGTATAGTAGGTCAGTTTATGGAGGAGTACTGCAAGGCTGGTAATTTTACATCCAACACATAATGACCGGAGGTGGGAGGCCTTAGATAGACATATGCATTTACTTAATTGGGACATACAGCTTTATTGAGAAGCATATAATTAAGACTGAATTCCCCCTCCAAGTCAATTAGGTATTCTTGATTATGATCAAAACTCTAATAACTTTGTATTTTAAACTCAAAAGTGTAGAACTACCACTGTTACAGGAATAACACGGCATCTGTTTCTTTGGCAATAGAGTTTCTTGTGTTTTTCTTCTTCTTCAAGAACTTATGTACCGTATCTACTTCCTGATAAATACCACTTCATTTTAGAAAATGTTGTAAGATAAAAATAACAGCATGCACATTTTTTTAGCATTCATGGCTAAAAAATTACAACTATAACAACTATTTAAAATAATAAAAAGATGCTGCAACACTTAATTCGATGCACTTAAATTTGGTATACCCACTTAATTTGGTAGACCATGTATATCCTGAATGCTGATGTTTGATCTCCTGGATATGTCCATCATTTTCCACTCTCCAGATTATGTAGTCCTAATTTTTAACCATCAAGTTGAGGTGCAGTTGCACTGTTTCCCCTTCTCCTCCTTTATTATTATTATTATTTATTCGACTTGTTAACCGCCCCCTCTCCCCGAAGGGACTCAGGGCGGTGCACAGGAGATTAAAAATTTATACATATACAATAATAAATAATTAAAACTCTATTAAACACTGCGCCCTGTGCTAAAATATAACCCTTTAAAACTATACCCTTAAAACCCCAATGAACTACTTTCCCTACTATACTAAGGCTAAGTACAGTGGATTAGGCCAGGCCGGCCTGCTGGAAAAGGTAGGTCTTCAATTGCTTGCGAAAGGAGCGGAGGTCCGCAGTAGATCTAAGTTCGGGGGGTAGGTCATTCCAGAGGGTAGGGCCCGCCACAGAGGAGACTCTTCCCCTGGGTGTCGCCCGCTGGCATAGCCTAGTGGACGGCACCCGGAGAAGTCCCTCTCTGTGGGAGCAAATTGGCTGCAGGGATGTATGGGGCAGGATACGATCCCGCAAATAACTAGGTCCCGTGCCATGGAGCGCTTTAAAGACGGTGATCAACACCTTGAAGCGCACCTGAAAGGCCACAGGCAGCCAGTGCAGCTCGCGCAGGAGCGGTGTTACATGGGAATACCTAGAGGTACCCAATATTGCCCGCGCGGCTGCATTCTGAACTAGCTGTAGTCTTCGGGTGCACCTCAAGGGGAGCCCCATGTAGAGAGCGTTCCAGTAGTCCAGTTCAAACTATGAGCTTTGATAGACTGTACATGACCACAGATTTGAAGGCGGAAAGATGCAGGGACAGTCCATGTAGCATTTGTCTGTGATTCTTATAAACAGCTTATAATTTATTTTTTAATTAATTACATTAATTGCTTACATTTATTAATTGATTAATGTAATTATAGTGCAACTCTTGAGAGATGATGCAGCTTCTTTAAGGAAGCAGCTTTTTGCTTTCAAATTCAAAATACTATCCAACCCTAATGAATATAACACAGTGAGGCCTCAATTTAACAGATTGCCCATTTGGCAGACTTCTGATACAACAAACCACATGTCTGTCCAGATGTTCTGTTGAAATAATGGACCAGCCTGTTGCATCAAAGCTCATAGTTTGAATGAGGCATCATAATTATATTATTTTATATTAATGCTATGTTAGGTCATATAGTGAAAGAAATTGCCAACTCACTTTGTAGAGTTGTTGTTGGGAAAATAGATTGAAGAGGGAGTGTGATGTAGGTTAGCTGCCTTGAGTTATTTATAAAAATAATAGGTGGAATAAAAATAAATAAATATATACATTAATTGCAAATTAATGAATACTGAGAAGTTCAATGGGCTTTTGGTCCTCCCCAGATGATCCATTGAGGTGGGATTTTCTTCTAATAAACTTTGCAATAAAAACTTCAAGAACAGAAATAAATGTTTCTATTTATGAAAGAATTGAAGTTCAACCACTAAGCTAGGGATGGCATGATGTTCACTTAGTTCATGTTAACTTAACTCAGTTTTGAATCCTTATGTGAACCGAAACAATGAAATTTACCCAGATTTGCAGCTCCACAAATGTTAAGGTATACTTCATAGGGTAAAGATATGTTCATTGATTTGTATATTGGTGAAAAATATTCAGAAAGATTACAAGGGAAAATATATACCAGAAAATTATGCTTAGAAAAATATATAAAAACGTACATAGTGAAGGAAATGCATAGAAATATTTATGCTATGAGAAATACATGTAAGCTCTGCCTGTCAGCTTAAAAAAATAACACAACTGGCAAGAAAACAAAGTGGAATAAATTTAAGGCTGGAAAAAAGGAGCACAGCAAAATTGATTTGGCAGATGAACTGTTATGTAGACTAAACTGTCTGTCTAATTTCCATCTTGTGTAGCTATGAAGTGTTATATAACTACACGAGGAATGAAATAAGTGGGATGACACTCCCTAGTACACAAAATACAACATTTGCAGGACAAAAGCAGAGCCGTGGCCAGCTTTGTAAAATGCCTTTGAACATTCCACTGAAAAATGTAATGGTTCATTCAAGGTCCTTTCTGACTCAGATCAGTTTTCATGTCACATTTTATACAAAAACATCAGATGTGGGCAACATTTACCATTCTGCTCCACCATAACATACAAATTACTGACATTCAGTTCCCTGAACTGTTTGTATTTTATGTTAACAAAAACAAACATTGGCAACCTGTATTTCTACACCAAGGATACACGGGGGGTGGGTGGGTGGGGGGGAACAAGGGTTGTACTAACATCCTTGTGAACAAACTCTTTTATCCTAGTACATATTTTTCACTTTGTCTTTATTTGCAAAGCCTGCTATTTTACGTAATTTATTTGGGCCTGTGAGTACGCGTGTGTGTGTGTGTGTGACCAATGACCTTGTCTATAATAGATTTTACCTGCTAACTTTCAGGTAAATTTCTAAACTTACAGATTAGAAACTAGAAGGAAGAAGAGAAGAGAGGAGGGAAGAAAAGCCAGGGACTCCCAAAAGACCAGAAACATTTCCTAGTACCATGCTGTGTTTGTTGTGGAATTTGGCAGGTACCCTGCTCTGACCATGATGAGCTCCATATGTTTCCAGGATTCAGGCACAGACTTGACAGGAATGAGTTTCTCCTGTCCAGATTGGTTTCTTGTGCTCTTTTAATTCAAGACAAATTCAAGAAGATTAGACTAAACCTATTAAAAGCAGCTTCTGAATCTTTTTGAATCAATCCTGGCTACCAAAGAAGATGCTGATTTGTGTACTGCATGTGAGTTTCTGGGAAGCATCTGACTGGTTAGTATGCGGGATGCTAGATAGTCCCTTAACATGACCTAACAGAATTCCTTTGTTTTTAAATTGTTATAACACTGACTTGGGAACATCTTTTAGAAACATGATATGAACTGAACCAGGAAATAAACAATCCATCATTTATTTACATAAATGATGAAGTGCCACTTGATCTTCCTGCATGGTCTGCTATTCTATGCATACGGATTTCCATCAAACAAAGCTGTGAATCATTGTTTCAAAATTGTTGTCTATGTGAGATGTTATGTCCTTTTTCTGTTCCTTGCTGCTAATATGCCTCAGAATTAATCACTGTCTGACATCTGCTCCATGTTATTGTTAAGATAAGAAATTCTATTTTATCATTGACATCAAAAGCTATGCTGGAAATCAATCACTTCAGTCAAAATAGATTTTATTTTTATTAAATGGAGTAGAAGTCAGCTATTTTTTTCAGAGGGGGAAATTACATGGAAAAATGTTTCAAACAGTTTCACGTCACATGTAATTGTATTTATTTACACCAGTCCTGCATTTTTGAGAACCAAAATGAGCAAGAGATGGTGGCAAAATACTATATTTTTCTACTGTCAGTGCCATCCATGTTTGCCAACTTATAATAAATTACATCTACTTATATGGAAAAAATATATGAGGATACATTGCACAAGGTCTAATAGGTATTTTGAATCAGGCAAGTATACATAATTTGAAATTGAAAAATGTGTGAGGTGGTCCATCATAGTTTCTTCAGTACTTACTAGCTTCAAGTGCCTCCCACAAATTCTATATTCTTAAATTCAATGCTCTAACCTTAAAATGAGGAAGAAATGTTTTGAGGAATGAATGCTTGCCCACAATTTTTCTTCAAAGGAGTACTGAGGAAGGGTTTGAGATAAGAAGGAACTATGTTCCTTCTGAATCTGCTTTGCTTTTCCATGGTGTGCCTGAGTAACAACTTGTTCATTTAATTCACAACAATCCGATAGTAAGGTTATGCTGAGAGACCATGACTGGCTTCAAGTCACCCAGATAACAAGCTGTACTCGATGAGCAGTTTATTTCCTCAGGCTGAATCAGTGGAAGAAAAGAGAAGCAAAGGCACTTCTTTGGAACTGCTTAAAAACACATGTGTCTTATAATTTTGCCTCATCTGAAATGTTTCAGGTTTTTATTTTTGCTACCTTTGAGCTATCCTTGGCTCCTGACAACAGCCTGGACATGCCCTTGCAGTTTTCTTGGCAACATTTTCAGAAATGGTTTGTCCTTACTATTCTCCTAAGGTAGAGAGAGATTCACTAGCTCAAGGTCACCCTTGTTGACTTGGGGACTAACATGGGACTAGAACTCACCATCTCCTACTTTCTTAGGTAGCTGAGTGCCTAAGACACTGAGCTTGTCAATCAGAAAGTTCGGCAGTTCGAATTCCTAGTCTCCTACATGAGCAGGGGGTTCGACTCCATGACCTCCAAGGTCCCTTCCAACTCTGTTACTGTTTACTTGCTTGGTGTTTTTACCCCCACACCAAACTGTCTCTCATAGTTCTTTCCAGAAATTTTGTTCATTTCTGAACAAAATTTTCTTTTTTCTTTTCTTTCACTTCCACCTTATCTCTAAGCTAGAGACCATCTTGTTGGTCCATGAGCTTTTCAGCTGACAGAGTCATATAATAAGTAACTAAATAAAACCTCTGCCATTTCAATTGATTAACTGTCTTTTATTAAGTCAGAAAATTTTCCCAGAAGAAAACAAGAGCAAACATCTTCCACAGCGCTGCCAAGAAAACTCTATAATTGGACTTATTATGGCTCTTTCCATTTTTTATTAATCTGTAGTCAATCATCCCTTCATTTCAAAACCACATTTTTCTTTTAAAAAAAAACAAAAAAACACCGTGGTTATCTACTTCCCAACTGCTCAAAGCATTTTTAAATTGAATCTCTAATCACCTTCTGTTCTGTTGACCATACAATATTACAATGGGTTCTGCAAAAATAAAAAGATGCTCACCTCTCTCAGTGCAAAAGCAAATTATAATAAATTGCTTTTACTCACCCCGCTCTTCTCTGCTACTTTATATGTGTATTTGTCTGCTTCCACCCTGCAGAGTAGCCCCAACGGAGTGCAGCTCTAAAAGCTGTCAACTCACCTAAGCCTTCAAAGAATTGCTAAACTCAGGAACCTGGAGATGGAGTAAAACAAGTGATTCCACAAAGGAGACCAGCTGTAAGATTTACACAATTGCAGTGTTTGAAACAAAAGGTGTCTTTTTCCTCTAGTTTTTTTTTCAAATTCATTGTGGCTAAGCCAAAAATAAATAAGCACAGCCTTCAAACTTAAGCTGACATGTCTTCAAAATGGCACAATTTTCCTTGGGGTGGAAGTGCCCTGTCTGTGTTAAGAAGCACTCAGTTCTAAAATAAGGTGACCAGATTTTAACACTGGTAAAGCGGGACACCATTGATGGGGGTGGGGGATGGGTGATTCTTGATTAAAAATTTGGTCTATGAAATAAATAAATAACTTCATTAGGAACTGTCTTCGTCCCGGAGCGCCTCCAACCATCTCGTCGCGGAAGACCGCTGGAGCATTCTGAGAGGCGTGGCTGATTCTATGGCTCTTGAAAGCGCTGCACGGCTTCTGAAGCCTCTCTGAGGCTCTTTGAAGTGCTGCGCAGCTCCTGCCGCTTGTCTCAGGCACCCGGGGCCTTCCGAGAAGGGTGCGTGCGCGGTGCGAAGGCATTGAACGTCGCACGGAGATCTTTGAGCGCCCGTCCCAACTGGCTCGTCGGAGCCTCAGAGGCATCGGGGCACGCCTTCCCTCAAAGGCAGTTTTCCCTGAGGCAGCGATTGGGCCGTTTAGCGGCCAGTGGTGGAGATCACTTCAAGGCCTGCTTCAGGCGCCATTTTGAGGGTTCGGCCAAAAATTGGGACTTTTAAAAAACGCTGCAGGATGCAGGACAAATTGTTCAAAATCGGGACTGTCCCGTCAAAAGCGGGACGTCTGGTCACCTTATTCTAAAAGGCCCAGAGTGTTCAAAACAGAAGCTGGCCAACAGAACTGAGAAAATATTTCTGAAATCAACGGGAATAGTTTATAACCCCTTTTTAGTGCTTGAAACATCCATTCAGTAACATGTAAAGTGAGATATATTTTTTTTTAATGTGAAGCAAGTGTCTTACGAAAAATGAGGCAGGGCTTAAATCTGTGTTTTTCAAGCTTGGAAATTTTAAGATGTGTAGAAATTCTCAGAATTTCTCACCTAACATATTCTGGAACTTGAAGTCCACATATATTAAAGTTGCTAAGTTTGAAAAACACTGGCTTAAATACAATATCCAAACAAATAGTTTGTTTCTTCAAGTAGGTAAGAAATAGTGATCTCTTTTCTCCAAGTCAAGGCATTCAACAACAAACTTCATAAAATACCTCTTTTTCTTTCAGGCAACTGTCTTATAAAAAGTGGGTGGGGAGCTTTAAATAGCATTAGATTGGAATTCTAATCTAAAAGAAATTATTGTATAGACCTCCTATTGGAGATAGGTCTGTCTCATGTCTATTTCTGGGAAAAAAGCTGAAAACAGAGCTTTTGGAGCTTTTGGATAATGTCATGATCTATGTTTGGGATTTTATTTCTTTCTTATATACATATGTTTGGAATTTCATTCTATATTATTATTTGTGAGGCACCAAGAATCCTATGATTGTGCCATGATATAGGTTTGATTACTAAAATAGATAAATAAGATGGATAACATTATTTATAATAATAGATTTTACAAGTACAATTGTGAAATCAATCCTTATTATATATCTATTAATATAGCAGTCTTAAATTGAATCATATACCATAATATCCTATAGGTGTTTAGAATGGAATGGAATAGAATAGAATAGAATAATAGAGTTGGAAGGGGCCTTGGAGGTCTTCTAGTCCTACCCTCTGCTTATGAAGAAAACCCTATACCATTTCAGTCAAATGGTTGTCCAATCTCTTATTAAAAACTTCCGGAGATCGCTTCCGGCCGCCGGAGGTATCGGACGAGTCTCCGACTTGTCCGCCGCTCGCTCTGCCTGGCGGCCCCTTCGGGGGCTATGGGGGCTCTTTAAGGGCCCCCTACTGCACGAGCGGCTTGTGGGGATCCCCATCCAGGCATAGCGCCGGGTGGGGGTCGGGGGGGAAGGTGATCCCGTTTCGCTTGAGGAGCCAGGAGACAGAATGCTGGGGGAGAAAACCCTTTCGCCAACGGAGCGCTGGAACTACAGAAATGTTGGAGCTGGCTGACATTTGGAGCTGTGGAAGGCACCGAGGCTTTGGGACTTGCTGTACAGTGTGTGTGAGTTACTGCTTTAAAAAAATTTCCTCAGCTGCTTCTTGTTACATTCTGGACATAAGATTGAGAGGGGGGAGTTTGCAAACACCCCCTCGGAGATTTTGCGGAGTTAAAATGCCTCCTGGGCTTGGGGAAGGAGAGAAAGTGCTTGCTTGATTAACTGAAGGTGAAAGATTTTCTTTTGTGGATTGGTTGCTGTA
>JAPKID020002659.1:0-13090 GCA_026931265.2 Tropidonophis doriae | reverse complement strand
CTACTCTACTCTACTCTACTCTACTCTGCTCTGCTCTGCTCTGCTCTGCTCTGCTCTGCTCTGCTCTGCTCTGCTCTACTCTACTCTATTCTATTCTATTCTAAAACCAGCACGCGCATGTGTGTTGGCCATCTGGTTTTTGGGTTTCCAGCCCTCCGGTGAATGCCAGTGCACTCCTGTTCCAGTTTGGGCCCTCGGTGCTGAAAAGGTTCTCCACCAGTGCCCTAGGCCAACAACCCACCCAAGTATTAAGGAAAAAAAAAAGAAAGAAAGCTCCTTGGGATATTTAAAAAGCAGTGAGAGCAGAAGGGAGAACTTGCCAACGATAGCTAATCCAATATTTTTATTTTGGGGGGAAAAAAGAAGTATTTTGACTTCCTTCAGCCAACTTGTTTATAGTTCCTGCAATGAAATTTTAATTTTGTGCTCTAATGAACACAAATCGATCCGGGCTCCATGTTGGCAAAACTTGTGATGGCTGCATAATTGAGAGCGCCGCATTAAAAAAGAAGAAAAGAAAAAAGAATCATAAAATTGTAACCAAGTGCCAAAACATTCAATGTAAGAGGAGAGGCCAACGTGGAATATTGCACCACCTGCCATAGTTGGTAAAAAACAACAAGCGGCATTTGGAAGCTCCCATGAATAAGATTGCTGGCATTCTTTTCCCCACCTTGGAGAATTAGGTGGAGCACTAAGACCTGAGAAGATATTTTATATTTTCCCTGTTAAAAAGAAATCGGAATATTATATTCAAGCTGGTTCAGTCTGCCAAGGAGGAATAATATGGGCCTCCTTATTGTTATCCTAGTTATTCTTACATGGTGGCTCAGTGGCTAAGATGCTGAGCTTGTCGATCAGAAAGGTTGGTAGTTTGATGGTTCAAATCCCTAGCACCACGTAATGGAGTGAGCTCCTGTTACTTTTTCCAGCTTCTGCCAACCAAGCAGAAAGCACAGTAAAAATGCAAGTGCAAAAATAGGGACCACCTTTGGTGGTTTTTTTTCTAATAGAAGAGTCAGACCTGCAAGTGAGAATTTTCCTAGGAAAACTAATTAGTGTTGCAAAGATAATTAGTTCTCACCTCTCCTCTCCCTTCTCCCATCTCTTCTCATCCTCTCCCTTCTCATCCCATCCTTTCTCCTCTCCTCTCCACTCCTCTCCTCTTCCTTCTCCTTCTCTTCCTTCTCCCATTCCCCTCCATCTCTCTTTCTTCCTCCTTTTCCTTCTTTCCTTCTTTCCAACCATATCCTCGCTCACCAGAGTCTGCCTACATGGAGACTTGTACTTCTATTGTCAGGTTACTAAAGG
The DNA here is from genome assembly GCA_026931265.2 of Tropidonophis doriae. Classification (NCBI taxonomy): domain Eukaryota; kingdom Metazoa; phylum Chordata; class Lepidosauria; order Squamata; family Natricidae; genus Tropidonophis; species Tropidonophis doriae. The sequence goes on along the minus strand of JAPKID020002659.1, from coordinate 11,779 downwards.
CAATTGCAATTTTTGGGTTTTTTTTTTTCCATCTGACAAATTGTGGGGAGGCTATAAAAACAATTTGAAAGCAAGATATTCCAAATATGCTCTTCTACCAAGCCAGAATGGCAGCTAATGAATTTGTTGCATGAATGCACAGACAGATTGGGAACTGAAGCCGGGCTGGCCAGCCTAATACGGCCCTGGCACCAAGCAGCCTATCTGTACCCATACAGGGTTTCCCCCAGAGTATATTCTCATCCAGAGGTGATTTTGCAATAAAATCAGCTTCAATTATTGCTAGAATAGGAGCAATCCTGGCGGGAGGATAAGAGGCAATTCAGCTGCTGGAAATGCTGCATGAAGGAAAATTAACCTTGCAGGGCTATTATCTGCTGAAACATTTAGTGTCTTCTTCTCTTTCTTTCCCATTAATTGACCCCAAGAGTGGAAAGAAGCAAACAAGGAGGGAGGAAGCAAATAAGAGAGCATCTACATATATGCTGTGTGCATGTGCATGTATTGTATCTCACCTCTGTATGTCTCTATCTCTACGCCTTCTCTCTATCATCTCTCTACCAATATCTCTCTCTCTCTCTCCCTCTCTATTATCAATATAGCAATCTATTTATCACTATCTATTTATCTGTATTTTCTCAATCATCTATTGCTGTATCTATTGCTATCTATTTATATCATCTCTCCCTCTCCCTCTCTCTCTTATGTATCTCTCCCTCTCACTCTATCTATTCCTATCTCTATCTCTATCTCTATTCTATTTCCCCAGCTCCACATATGAATAAAATTAAAATCACCAAAGTTGCTTAATATTGGTATGCACACAAAAAAAGGAAGACAGACAAAATTGTTAGCATTTGAAAGATTTTTGTTTAATGGTCTTGGTCAAAGAAGGAGGCCATCTGGGGCAGGTCAAAGAGATTTGGACTTTCAGCCCTAACTCCACAAGAGTTGCAAGAAAGAAAATATATTTTTCATGCGCATCTCTATAGTTCAGGTCTCTAATTTCTATGGGCTTTTTCTCCTCTCCCAAGGTAACTCTAACAAATCTTAAGAAGGATCTCACGAGCTCAGACAGAGTAGCGCAAAAGGTATTGGTTTGATTTACGAAATCGTAGTCAATGCCCCCTTTAATTTCCTTTGCTAATGTTCCAAGGGGCTCCCCTAGTTTTATTCCTTGCTTTTGCCACTTTTGTCCTGTTTTTGGGTAACACAGAGACGTTCTCTAAGTCCGGGCTGTCTCTTTTCTGCCTCTTACGACAGAACTCCCTTCATGTCGATAAGATCAATAGGGGCTTTGGGGTGGCTTATGTGACTTTAAGGGATAAAGTGGGAGCTGTAACGTTACCCATTACTTCCCAGCAACTGGCAAAGAATCGGGCAGATTCTTCTCCCGTTTGGCTTTCCCTTTTTTTTTAATCCTCTGCAAAAGCCTCCATTTTCTTCCTTAAAGTTTTGTTTCCAAGTTTCCTTGGCTTCCCACATAGTACCACCTACTCCCCCTCCCCCCCCAAAAAACCCTCAATTGCCTTAGCTAGTCTGGCGATATTATGCCAAGGGAAATGTACTTCTGTGACTGTGGAGAAACTAAAAAGAAAATGAAATCTAGACGCAACCACATTTGCCTGTCCCTGCTCTGCCCCTTCGGGTAATTTTGCAATTCTCTCCTTAATTATACCAGCATCTAGAACTACAATATGTATAATTGCAAGGCAGTTAAATTAAAAAAAATAGAATTAACAGAACTGTACAATAGAAGAAAATCCATCAAGTAAGAAATGCCTGTTTATATCATTCGCTCTCTGTCAGTCTCCCATCCCTCCCTCTCTCCATCCATCCCTCCATCCCTCCATCCATCAATCCACTAACTATCTATATCTAGTATGATCAGAGACAGAAGAATCAGCAAAGTAGTTGGTTTATGGACCTAATGTCAAAGGAGAAGGGGAAGAGGGGGGAGGAGGGGGAAAGAAGAAGGATGAGGAGAAGGAGAATAGGGAGAAAGGAAGAGGAAAAGGAGGAAGAGGAGGGAAGAAGAAAAGGAGGAGGAGGAGGAGGAAAAAGAGGAAGAAAAGAAGAAGTTATCTAAAGATTTGCATACATTTTTCCTCACACTGAGGATTGTCTCATCACAAGGTACGCAATTCCAGCTATCAGAAATTAGTCCTCCACTTTTAGCACACTGGTGGGAAGTTTATGGCATGGGAATACCTTTAGTTGTTTTTAATTTGCCTGTACACCGCCCCGAGTCCCTTTGAGTGAGAGGGTGCGGTTTATAAATTCTAAAAATAAATAAATAAATAAATAATGTTCTGCCAACAATCATTGAAATACACAATAAAATCCTGAAAACATGAACTCCTACTTTTGGGGAGGAGCAAGTCAAGCAACTGAGACCAACCTTCTGTTCAACACAGGAATGCCAATGAAAGCATCCTGGACGGATGGCAGTCAATCTTCTGTGTGAACTCATCCAGGGTTGAGGATCCCACCACTTTCCTGGTCTCTAATTCGTTAGGAAACATCTCCAACTGGACCATAATTTAGAATACAAACATAATGACCAGTCAACCAATCACCAAAGCAACAGAGATGTTATGCATCCTTGGTGCTCTCTAAGTTTGGTGGTTTTCTTGCAGACGTTTCATAACCCGACTAAATAACATCATCAGTGCTAGAAGGGAAGAAGAGGAGGAGGAGGAGGAGGAGGAGGGGGAGGAGAAGTGTAGGGTCCTTGATGCTGAGTTGCTTGTTTTCTTGTAGATGTTTCATTAGCCAAACTAGGTTACATCATCAGTGCTAGAAGAGAGGAGAGGAGGACAACTGTAAGGTCCTTGATGCTCTCTGAGAGGTTTTCTTGCAGATGTTTCATTAGCCAAACTAGGCAACATCATCCGTGCTTTTTATTCACTCTTGCTAAACACATTCCAAGCAACATTTGCACGACTGAGAAAAGGGACTCCCAACTTCTCTCAAAACGCTGAATGGGATACAAAACACCAGCAACATCCTGATTTCAGATGGAGGTGTGGAGACGGTTTGGAGAGTTGACCACTTCACGTTCTGACATCCATCCAAATCGCGAGATCTTCCTTCATGTCTTTGCCGAAGAGATTCTTTCATCTTGAACAGCCACCAGGCCTCTGGGGGAAAACAAGGCCTTCGCAACGCACAAAACGCGACTTCTGCAGAAAGCCACCGAGCAGCAAAAACGTCAGAGCAAGGAATGTGGGCTTCTTTTTCCTTTTTACAGTATGAAGAACGGGGAAGGTTCCTTTCATCTCTCCTCCCCATCCTCGTCTTGTAACAGATGTCAACTGCAGTTAAGTTCAGCTCCAGTTGTGACTGGGCGGCTTTCAGCCAACAGCCACTGGTGGGGGCAGGAAGGCTCCCACCCCGCACGTCTTCACGAGAGAGCTCCCTTTCCAAGAATGGATGTGATCGGTCACATATGAACATCCGTCACTCCCGGTGACAGCGGAAGGGACTCAAGGCTGCCAGGTGGAAGCGGAGATGCTCATTAATATCCAAGGGGAATCTCTGATCGTGTTGGGGAATAATAGAGACGTCCGTCTTTTCAACAACAAAGGGAAAACAACAACAACAGCAGCCCGAAACAAAACAAAGCACCAATCACCACAGCCACCCTAGCAAAGCTTCCTTCTGAGCGTTGTTGCTATACCAAAAAAAAGTTTTGGGAAAAGCCCAACCGTTTAGAATAGAGAAACTTTGGAGTTGCTGAGATTCAGTTCACAGAACGCAGCCTTGTTGGCCCTGGGGGTGGGGGGGAGCGGGGGAGAAAGCAGGAAGTCAAGATTTCCAACAGAGCTTTTCCAACTTAATTTACTATTATCCTCCTCACCTTTTCTACTACCTTATTAGTATCTTCTGATTATATTACGTTGTTGTTTGTAGGTTCACGGAGAGAGTCTAGGTACTGGAGATAAATCCCTTGTGTGTCCAATCCCACTTGGCCAATAAAGAATTCTATTCTATTCTATTCTATTCTATTCTATTCTATTCTATTCTATTCTTATTCTATTCTTATTCTTTAATTCTATTCTATTCTAATTCTAAAAATTCTAATTGTAATAATTCATTGTATTGTACTGTATTGTATTCCATTCCATTCCATTCCACTCTCCACTCTTCCATTCCTATCCCTAACCTATCCCATAAATATTGAAGGTAGGGCAATCTCCTTGGAGGTCTGGGCCAACTTCCAGGAATATCATTTGAGACACCAATGACAAGGGTCAAATTGTCACACTGAGCTCTCTGGAGAAAAGAAGAGGATGACCAACATCAACATAGATTTGGCTCAGTTACCGCGGCTATAGGAACTCACTGAGGACAATTTTTCCTGGAGAAAATCTACTTGTGCAATCATGAAGAGTCAACACCAACACAATAGCACATAATCAATCAATAAATGAGTCAATGAATGAATGAATTAATTAAACATCTCAGCCAAATTTTAGAACTACAGCACAGCAAGGAATGCTTTTAAACTTGTACATATTCATACGAGATTTGGCACTTCTACCTATTGAGTCCTTCCTATCTGTCTACCTATCAATAGGCAGAAACGCATGCTAATTATTATTATTCAACAGCGATTCACAGATTTTCCATCTAATATCGTTGATATTCATAGGTGCCACATATTAATTCATGCAAAGATTGGGGCATGCCATCCACAAGAGACTCACAAACGAAGGTTATTCTTGTTGACCGTGTTTTTACCAGCATGCTCATTCTTTTTATTGCAACAGCCACAGAACAGCCTCAGATGCTCCTCAGGTCAGGCTGGGGGATTTTGATTGGCTCTCTTTTCCCGAAATTCAATAAATTTCCACCCTGCTCCTCCTTTTTCAATGAGGTTTTTTTTTGTTGTTTAAAAAAACAATCACTTACTTTGCAGGAATGTTTCGAGGCTTTGTCTTCTCTGCGGTCTAGGAATTTCAAAAAAAACAAGAAGAAGAAAGAAGGAAAGTGAGAGAAGAGTTAGCAAACCTTAGCCAAGAGTAACCTTTTTGGAAAGGAGTGGGGTGAGGAAAACACAAATGACTCTCGGTAAAAAAGACCATTTATTTCACAGAACAGAAAATCATCCCTGGGATGGATCAAGTCATAAATTAAGCAGAATTCAAGGCAAGAGAAGAAACTGTTTATCTATTTCATTGAGCTGTGCCTATCTTTCTGTCTGCCTGTCTCTCTAGGTAATCCATCCTTCTTCCTTCTTTCCTTCTTTCCTTCTTTCCTTCTTTCCTTCTTTCCTTCCTTCCTTCCTTCCTCTTATCTCTCTCTCTCACACACATACATGCCTCTCTCATCTATCTATCCACACATATTCATACTGTTTGTGTGTATGTGTACACACACACAAAGATGCATATATTGTATGTACATATGTATATAGGTGTACATCAGAGGTGGTATTCAGCAGGTTCTGACCAGTTCTGGAGAACCAGTAGGGGAAATCTGAGTAACCTTCCCCTGCCACGCCCACCAAGCCACGCCCACAGAACTATTAATTTTAAAAAATTGAATTCCACCAGTGTGTGTGTGTGTGTGTGTGCAAGGGGAGGGGGGGGCTACACCAGGGGAGGCTCATTCAATTTCATTGCATACATATTGTGCATTGACAATAAAGGTTTGATTTGATTTGATTTGATGTGTGTGTGTGTTGGATAGAGAGATGATAGAGAGAGAGAGAGGAGAGGAAGTTTGGTAGGTAGGTATATATAATATACACACACGTAAGTAGAAAGTATAGATGTGTGTGTGTGTGTGTGTGTGTGATTTCAACAAAGAAGTCAAGGAGAATTGGATGTAAAGGCATTTCTCTGATTGTTCCATTTAGCTCTGCAAAGGGCAACACGCCGATCCAAACCAATTCACTCGGAGCAATTTCCACAGCAATGAAATTAATATTCACTTCACTACTGTTGGCCTTAAACAAGATCAGGAAAAATTATAAATATCATCGGCAGAGAGCCGGGCAGCTTTTCCCTCCAAGCTCTTTCGGTCAGCCAGCAGCTAAAATAGGAGCACAAGACGGTCAAACATTCAGATCAGTTTCTCCCCGTTAAACCCTTCTGGGGGAAAACCACACTCCGAATGTTTTAAATGACAAACTATCCCAGGGTCTCTGCGCTGCTTTAGTGATTGAACCTGGTTTTGGGTTTTTTTTAAGAAGAAGCCCCCCCCCCCTTATCATCATCATCATTATCGTTATTGCTGGGATCCATTGATCTGTGTATGGTCCATTTATCATTCATGAAAGGACCTGGTGATCTTCACAGTATATCAGAAGAAACAACTCAGAGGATCCGGCAATGGCCGCCTTATTTCTGTTTCTCTCTACAGGGACTTTCATCTCCTTCCATTCTTCTGGAATTAAAACGTTGCTAAGCAACACCGCTGGGGGCACGGATGGCGGAAAGGCGAGACTATCAAACTGTTTAAGTGGCTGGAGATCTCCATGTTGATGCGTTCATGCATAGAGAGAGATAGGTAGATAGATAGATATATAAGAGAGACAGACAGACAAACAGAGAAAGAGAGACAGAAAGAGAGAAAGACACACAGAGAGAGACAGAGAAAAAGAAAGAGAGACACAGAAACAGAGAGAGACACACAAAGAGAGGGGGGGGGGAAGAGACCCCTTTTAATGGCATTTTTTGCAAAGCGTTCTGAATCCAAATTATCTACCTAGGCGACCTGCCTCTGCTGTGTTTTCTATTCGCCTCCTGGCTTTCTTAAGAGAGAGCACCGGCCGTCCACAAAGATTGCCGGGAGGGTTGAGAGGGAGACAAGCGTCTTCGTCTGCAGAAAACCAGGAAGGACGGTGCGCACGTGTGTGTGTGTGGGGGGGAAGGCAGACCTTCCTAAGCACTGCTAAGACTGTGCCACCAGATGGAGGTCCTTGGCCTCGCATCCTCCCCAAAGGATCTCATTTGAAGCAGCTTTCAGAGAGAGAGAGAGAGACAGAGACAGAGAGACAGACAGAGAGACAGAGAGAAACACAGAGAGAGAGATGGATAGATGATAATAGTTAAATAGATATAGAGATAGATAGATAGGAGATGGATGGATGGATGGGTAGATAGATAGATAATGATAATGATGATGATAGAGATAGATAGATAGATAGATAGATAGATAGATAGATAGATAGATAGATAGATAGATAGATAGATAATAGCTAGCTAGCCAGCTTGATAGGGAAGTAGCAGAAAAATAATAATACAATCTAAAGAAATCCAACAATTATAATAACTTCAACAATGATGGGACCTGCCTTAAAGCAATCTTAAAGTAATACTTAAATAAAATAAAATAAGTAAAATGAAATAAATCTTATCTAAATACAAGAAGTAACAGTTGGAAGATCACTAAGATCATTGGGAGCTCTCACCTCACAATCAGGAGGCTGAGAGTTTGATCCTAGGTAGAGGCTCTACTGGTACATGCTATGCGATCAACTGGTTTTTACAATGTTTTCAAGAATTTTCATCTTGGAGATATTTATAACCACCAGCCACTCTTCTGGTTTCAGTGTAGCTGAAATCCCTGCTTATGGTTACCCTGACCACCACCCCCCCCAAATCATACACCTTTGAGAAGTCAGTGTCACTAACGTTCCAATATAGAGGCAATATTGCTTTGGTTCATTAAGATCTTGTCTCCAATCCTTTTCCCATCAAACCACCCAAAGCCTCAAGGATGATTAACTTCTTCACCCATCCCAGGTCTTCTTCTGCTTCTCCACTTTTAGTATCCTCTGCAGACTGGCTGAAAGTCGGGGCCATTTCTGTTGGCTTCTCAAGACGAAACATGGCCCATCCTGACTACCGGTTCCAGTGGCGGGATTCAAATTTTTTACTACTGATTCTGTGGGTGGAGCTTGGGCATGGTGTGGCTTGGTGGGCGTGGCTTGGTGGGCGTGGCAGGGGAAGGATACTGTAAAATCCCCATTCCCTCCTGATCAGCTGGGACTCGGGAGGCAGAGATTAGATGGGAGGGCCGGGCAGAAGTGGTATTTACCATCTCAACTACTCAAAATTTCTGCTACTGGTTCTCCAGAACTGGTCAGAAGCTGCTGGATGCCACCTCTGCAACCTGTTCCATGTGTGAAACCTTTTCATGAGAAGGAGCAGATAAGCTCACCTCAAGGGGACGAGGGAACAAGGCAAGGGGAATGTATTTCTGAAGACCCCCGACTGGCATTTGACAGCTGTGCTTTGTGTGCTTGTTACTGCCAACTGAGAAAAAGAGAACCACGAGTTAAAAACCGTCTTCCGTTATCAGCAGGCGCTGGTGCTCTGAGCTGCCTCGCACTAGTTGCCCTTAGATTCTCCTTTATGATCAAGGTCTCCTTTATTGAACTTCTCCAGGGAATTCAGAGAGGTCCTGCCTCTCTTTCCTTCTCTCAATCAATGGAGAATTCTCCAGTGAGAAAAGGGAGGGGAAAAATGACATTGTTGCGTGAGAGATGAAGAGAGAGAGAGAGAACACTTTGCTGACTGTTATCACCATAAAAAGCTTTGGTATAACATTCCTACGAGCGGTAGGGAATTTGTGAGTGCTCCATCATGGAAGCTTTCAAAAAGGGACTGGACAACCATTTGTCTGAAATGGGGTAGGGTCTCCTGTTCGAGCAGGGGGTTGGACTAGGGGACCTCCAAGGTCCCTTCTAAGTCTATTATTCTATGTTCTTTCATGGCAATCCACAATTGGCTTAACAGATTGCATTCAAATGCCCTACATTCAAAACCATGGCTTTTATACCGCCAAGTTAAAAATTCACACAACTTCTCAAGGTAAAACTAAATAAAACCTTTTGTGATATAATGCAATGAAAGAATCCATCTTGATGAGTTTTGCTGCTAGGTTCCAGTTTGAATGTCTGACCCCTCATGACCCCATGGACAATGTTCTTCTAGGCCTTCTTCTCCTCTACTATCCCCCAGAGTCCATTGAAGCTCACACCTGCTGCTTCGGGGACTCCATCCAGCCCCCTCCTTCTCTGCCGTCCCCTTCTTCTTCTTTTGCCCTCCGTCATTCCTAGCATGAGGCTCTTCTCCAGGGAGTCCTTCTTCCTTCTCAGCAGGTGGCCAAAGTGTTTGCCTTTCTTCTTCACGATCTGACCTACTAAAGTGCAGCCAGGGTTGATCTCTTCTAGGACGGACCGGTTGGATGGCCTTGCAGTCCAAGGGACTCAATGCAGGAGTCTTCTCCAGAAAACGCCTTGCTAGCAAAGCCTTATTATGGAAGGAAAAGACGTCCTCCCCTTTTAAAAAAGAATTTATTCTATTTATAGCAACATCATTATGCCTCAGTCTCCAATGAAGCTCAGTTGCAAGTAAACAGCTCTGCATTCAAATACTCTATCAAAGTTATTGATAGTTGGTTTCACTCTCATCCATCTGATTTGTCCCCTGTCTCCCCCTTCCCACATTGCCTGGAGGAGCTGACCTTGTTCTCCTTGTGTGTGTTCACTATTGATGTCACGACTGAGAAATGGCTTCTCAGCGCTTCTACTGATAACACAATAAATAGGTTGTGTGTTTCTCTTGTCTGGAAGGTAAACAACATTTTTTTAAGAAAGAGAGAGGGTGGAGGAGAAAGGAGAAAAAGAGAGTGGAGAGAGAAAAGGGAGAGGAGAAAGAGAGAGAAGATAGAAAGAGGGAGCGAGAGAGGAAAAGGAGAAAGAGGAGAGAGAAGAGAGAGAGCAGAGAGAAAGAGAGAGGGAGCAAGAGAGAGAGGAGAAAGAGGAGAGAGAGGAGAGAAACTTAAGAGGGAGTAAATGGGGTAATGAAACAGGAAGGTGGATTTGTTATTGAAAGGAGAAATTTAAGATGGTTTTCTTTTTCAAAAAAAGATGGTCTTAATTGCCAATGAGCTAACTTTTAAGCAGAATTAAACACACACACACAACTCTTGGCTGCAGATATTCCCTCCTCTAAGCATTTAAAGAGAAGCAGCACTTAACCTCCCATTTTCAAAGCCTCCCGGCGTTTAAATAATTGTTTTGTTGTTGTTGTTGTTTGTTTGCAATTATCCAACACAAACAGAGTGACGATAAATAAATATTCCGAGTCGATGGCTAACCTGCGGGAGGTTTATGGCAACATGATCTGATGGCCACATGTGTAAGAGACGACCGACCGTGGAAGCACAGCGGAGGAAGAGAGGAAGAGGGCAGGGATTCTTTTAAAGAAGAAAATGCACTCCCACCCTCCGTTCTGCCAAAAATGCAGAAAACAATGAAGAGAACCAACTGAGGGGGATCGGAGTTCCTGTGGTCCAAAAGCCAGCAATGTGCTTTAAATTAAGGGCAGGCATTTCAAAGGTTAAGAGGGCTGCTTCTTAAGCAGAAAGCAGAACAAAGGAGGAGGCAGCAGGAGGGGTGTGGGATGGAAAGCCTTTAGTGCTTAAAACACCAGAATCTGCTACACTGAATTGGGACAAACAAAATGAAACAAAACTTCTTAACCAGGGAAGAAAGCGGGTTGAGTTATTCCTGCAAAGAATGTTGCAAGGCATTGCTTTCTACCCATGGATGGTAGGCAGTGGTGGGATTCAAATTTTGTACTATCGGTTCTGTAGGTGTGGCTTGGTGAGTGTGTCAGGGGAAGGATACTGCAAAATCCCTGTTCCCTCCCCACTCTGGGGGAAGTATACTGCAAAATTTCCATTCCCTACCCATCAGTTGGGACTCAGGAGGCAGATAGTAGATGGGGATGGGGCCAGTCAGAGGCGGTATTTACAGGTTCTCTGAACTACTCAAAATTTCTGCTACTAGTTCTCCAAAACTGGTCAGAACCTGCTGAATCCCACCTCTGATGGTAGGTCTAAGAAACTTACTGATTGCTGCGCTGACACAACATGAACACAGCATCCACAAAAGCTGCTAAGGATCTCCAAGCTGAGTAGACAGGACACACCAGGGACGTAGCACATGTGGAACTATCCCTCTGATTGCTGTTGGAAGTCTCCTTCAGATTCAAAGTAATGTGATTTTCCATAAATCAGCGTTGCAAACCTATGGAAGGGTGGCTGCAAACCATCAGGGGGGATGGTCGTAGCCATGGAGGCGAGATTGACATTGGAGTGGAGATCCAAGCTCCCTTGACTTGCTGTCTTGTCTATTTTGACACCTCCCGAAGTGTCAAAAGCCTTTTTTTCACAGCATGGGAGAACACACAATGAAAATTGGAGAAGGTGAGCGAGGTTTATAAAGGGCAAAGGATAAAAAGGGATTGTCTACCTTTAAAAAAAAATTTTTTCTTGGATTTCTGGGGAGGGGAGATGTAGGACATTTCTGCTTATGGCCTCTATTTACCACGCACCCTGGGTTTTCCTACAGAAGGGTGCCATTGATTTTTGACAGTTATATTGCAAAGAGCTCCTGGAGCCATGAACAAATAATCTGGTTGGTTATCTCTGGCTCTGAGACCACATCTTGCCCATAAGTGCCATCGGAAATCCAAACCTGATGTCATAATAGCTCTCATTTATGGTGCCTTCTGTATGGCGGTGAAAGTTGGACCACAAGAAAGGCTGAGTGCCAAAAAATGGAGGCCTTTGAACTCTGGTGCTGGAGAAGACTTCTGCATTGAGTCCCTTGGACTGCAAGGCCATTCAACTGGTCAATCCTAGAGGAGATCCACCCTGACTGCTCTTTAGAAGGCCAGATCCTGAAGAGGAAACTCAAAACACTTTGGCCACCTAATGAGAAGGAAGAAGGACTCCCTGGAGAAGAGCCTCA
>JAPKID020002658.1:0-13090 GCA_026931265.2 Tropidonophis doriae | reverse complement strand
ATAAATAAATAAATAAATAAATAAATAAATAAATAAATAAATAAATAAATAAATAAATAAATAAATAAATAAATCTCTAGCTAACAAACATAAACTTGGAGACCAGACCCAAGCCTTTGATGAACAGCAGTATGGTATGAAGGATGTCTTGAAAGAGACATAGGAAGGTTGGCCATCAATGACTTGACCATCATTGAGCAGGTGATTTGACCATTACTGTGTCCATGGCTTTGGTTCACTTAGTGATCAAAGTTATGGCAACACTGAAAAAAGTGACTTGGGACTGTTTTTCACACTTACAACTGTTGTAGCATCCCAGTGGTCATGAGAGCAAAATTCAGACACTTGGCAACTGACTCATATTTATAACAGTTGCAGTGTTCCAGTCATGTGATCGACTTTTGCGACCTTATAAGCAAAGTCAATGGGGAAACCAGTTTCAATTAACAATTATGTGACTAATAACTGCACTGATTCACTTCATGGCAAGAAAGGTCATAAATTGGGCCACATTCACTTAACAAATGCTTCACTTAGTAACATAAATGTTGGGTTCAATTATGGTCCTAAGTCAAGGACTACCTGTATTTATTTATTTTCTCTTCCAAACTATTTCTCAATTCCATAGGGCAGTGGTCTCCAATCTTTCTAGCTTGGTGGTCTGGCCCGGCGGGAAAGAGGGGCCTATGTGAGTGGCAAGTGTGTGTGTGTATATGTGCAGCTCCATTTCTGTGAGCGGTGCATGTGCACGCCCTACACCATCATGAAAGGAGCTTTGCGTGCACGCAGAGGGTGCTTGCGCTCACACACAAAACTCCACTTGTGTGGAAGGCTGGCAGTTGAACTTGCACGTGAAGTTCCATTTGCACGAGCGGGGATTCTTGAGCGGAGGGCACTTGTGCTTGCACGCCAAGCTCCACTCGTTCAAGTGGAGGATGTTCGTGTGCAGGGAACTTCATGCGAATGGAGCTTCGTGCTCAACCGCAAGTGCCCTCCACTCATGTGAATGGAGCTTCACATTGTGTGTGCACGCAATTTTGAAGACGCCACAGCTGAGTAGTGGGCTGCAGCCCGGGAGTTGAGGACCTCAGCTATAGGTGGGAGGAATGGATATGAATACGTTCTGAAATTATGTTTTCTTTGTATGTAATTTCACTCTCCCATGGCAGGCTAAATGGGCATGAATTCCACTACCATAGCAACAATGGGTCTCTGGATCCAACATATGGTATAGAATTGCTCCATTGATTCATTATAAAATTATTGCCTGGCTTAATGCATGTAATATTTTAGAATAGTCTTTCAATAGTAATTGCCCACCATGATATTACGGCTTTGCTGTTAATTGCTTGTAATAAAAATTAAAAATTATTTCAAGATTAAACATTCCCAAACACTGCATATTATGATTCCATATTTCAAAACTGGATGCGGTAAATTATTGTATTTACCTTGACAGCCACCTAGTGGTAAAGATGGAATTTGTAAAAAAATAAAATAAAACAGTTACATACAATATGTTGTACAATAGAAAAAAATTCCAATTGCACGAGAGAATTGGATTTGAAAGCAGCGGAAGTATTTTTAGTGTTTTTAATAGCTTGATAAATTACTAGTGCCACAGGTAAAAATACAGAAAGGGTGTTTTTGTACAGCTGTGGCTGAACCTCCAATTCTCTTGGAAAGCAGATCTGGTGAGCTCCCTTCTGGGTCATAGCTAACAAAAATCCTAATAGTTACTATGTCTTTTCTATGGAGCAACTGCTACTAGTTCCAAACCAGAACTGTTCCAGTGGCCAGGCTCTAAGCTTATGCAGCATCTAACATTTCTGAAATAAAAGTACAATGGATTTACAGGGTTTCGCATAGAGAGCAAAAAGGTAAGTTAACTCATCCCTCTACTGTTGCTTTGTATGGTTCAGGTAGTCCTTTACTTAAAACCATAATTGGGACTGGAATTTCTGTTCCTAAGTCATGCTGTTAAATGAGTCATGCCCAATTTTATAGTTCTTTTTGCTACAGTCATTAAGTGAAGGAAGTGCATGAATTTTGATCACAAGATTGTGGGGATACAGTAATAGTCATAACTATGAGGACTGGTCACTTTTTTCAGCACAGTCAGCTTGAAATAATGGTTAAATAAATGGTTGTAACAATCAAGGATTACCTGTATGTTCTAGAGACGATCTATAGAAGCAAGGGAGAGAAATCTGCTTTCAGAAAATATTATTTTACTGTTGCTCCAAACATCTAAATCAGAACAAGTCAGGTTAAAAAAATGAATTGGAATATTTTGAATATGTGCTGTTAAACGGACTCAACTCTCCCAATTTCTTCCCTGGCACCTGGATCACTAGACCAAGCTGCCTTTTGTTACCTTTATTTATCTACCCCTTCAGATATAATGCTATATAGAGCATTGCACGAAAACCAATCAGACCTAAAGATACCCCCCCATCCCATCACTCTGCTGAACACTTAATTCGCACAGCACTGTCTCAATTCTCATCTTTTCTCATCATCTTTCCTACTATCTTCTACTGGTTTCTTATGATTTATCAATTGTTGTTTGTAACTGATGATTAATGATTGTAACTATGATTATGACCTATGATTTTCTTTTATATGTATACTGTGAGTTATGCACTGGAGACTAATTCCTTGTGTGTCTGATCACACTTGGCCTATAACGAATTCTATTTTTTTCTAGTGAATGGACATGTATCCCTTTTGGATGAGAATACCATATAAACTAAGTAAGTAAGCATTTTGGAAGAGGATATTTGGACATGACTTACACAGAAATTTCTTAAGATTTACTGAAATGAACTTGGTTACAGAAATTTCAGCAGCTAAACTATTTCTGACCCTTACGGTACGGTATCATATATATCATAAAGGCATATGATGAATGAGCCCCAGCCATCCTGGCTAGTATCCTAGCCACCCTTAAAAACTAATCTAGGCTTATGATGGCCTGATTAAAATCAGAGTTACAATATGCTGAAGAAAATAAAAGTGTAATCCTTCCGGCTACCTCATTGTGGGGAAGGGAGGTTTTAAAAGAACAAAGAACCATCGAAATACCGCTGCCTCTTTTCTGGCTGACAGCTGCTTAACCATAAGATACCCATTAATCCAGATGACAGGCAGAGCCAAACACAGATTGTGGTTGAAGGTCTTCACCATAATTGCAATTTTGACAATGGTCAAGGTTCAGATGACAGGGCAAATCCAACCACAATATATGTAACTTAGCACATTGGGCTAATGACCCCACATGACCCTGTATTTTGAGTGCTGCATGGAATGGGTTCAAATGTTCAATCGGGGTGATACTGGGTGATACCAGCGTGTTCCTTTTCATTAGAATATCAGAAAGGTTGGTAGAAGGATTATGTGTGCCATTATTAAGCTCCTTGCAGAAAACAAGGCACTATAAATAGCAATAAAATAATTAAACAATCCTTGTCACCTTTCCATTTTACCAAATAATTTACTGGGTAAAGCTGTTACATAATCTAAAAACACGATTATGAAGAATCTGTGCCTTGAATAATAACAAGCAATCTGCAGAATAACTGGATGAACTTGTCACCCAGAATTAGAAGGTAGATGTGCTTCAAAAAATCTCTTTATTAACTCATTTTGCAGCTTTTTAATTCTTTCTCATAACATGTCTCCTTTTATGACAAATGTACTCCCACAAAACTCTTTCAAACGTGAAAACTTTAAACAGTATAAAATATTACCAGTACAAAATATTCCGTGGGAAGTATCAGCCAGCTATAATCAATTCATTCATCCTCTTTTTGTCCTTCAATTTTTGTGTTCTGGGAAGTTGTTCCACATTTCTTTGTTGCCAAGAATGTTTATTTTTGATAGTCTTTTGTGGGGAGTGGGTGGTGGTGGTGGTGAATTGCAAATTATATAGTTTACATGAGTTTGCTGATACCACTATTTTTTATGTAGAAGATGCAGTTTTCTCAACTGTACTCAGAGAATATTGATTTTTTTTTATGGTAAGAAACAATCTAGAGAAAATAAGCAGAGAAAAAATACATTAATTGAGCATCTATTGTACACAATCTCTGCTTTTGTAGAGAATAATGGAGGTGGCCTTGATAGACATATTCATGAATTGTTACCTAGGCAAGGAGAACTGAGAAATTCTTGAAGTCCTGAGAGCAAGATAATATTCAGAGGTGGCTCATTGGAAGGAGAACACAATCAGATTTGCCAGATTTGTATGGCTGCCTAGGTCTCACACATGGTCCATAGAGAAGGGACCACCATGGAGAAGGTTCCTTTTTTCATCCTTCTAGGAGTACATCGCTGATAGATGGAGTCTACAATATACCCTGCCTTTCTGCCCATCAGAAGAGATGTAAATGGGAGATAGATGACCCTTCAAATAGCATGATCCCAGGTCATGTAGTGCTTTAACCAGACCTTAAATTGTATCCAGAAGCAGATTGACAGCTAGTGCAGCTCCTGCAATAGAGACGGCATGAGTACAAGTCAATGCTAGCACAAAACTCTGGGCTACTGCATTCTGAACCAACTGAAGCTTTTAAGAGATTCTTCAAGGGCAGCCCAATGGACATAGAGCACATTACAATAGTAATGTGACTGGAGGTGATCAGGGTTTGGGTGACTGTGAGAAAGGCAAGTTGGCCCAGGAATGGGCTTAACTGGTATACAACTTGTAGCTGGCTCTCCTGGTTATTTATAACTGTCATCTGCTCCTTAAAGCAGAAGTTAAACCTGAAGAACCCCCAGATTATGCATTGGGTCAGTCTGGAGCAGTGCAACCCCATTCATGACCAATGATATTAGTAATTCTCCAAGAGCCTCTCTAACCCATTCCATCTTACCAGGATTCAGATTTAGCCTGTTGCTCCCTATCCAGATCTCAACAGCTTCCAAGCCCCAAGAGAGGGCAGCCACAGCATCGCTTAACTCACCACAAGCAGAGGGGTAAAGCTGAATATTGTCATCAGCATACTGTTGATATCTCATTCCAGGGTGAGGGATGATATCTCCTCCCTCAATTTCATGCAGATGTTAAACAGAAGTGGAGAAAGCACTGACCCTTTAAAAGCCTTGCAAATCAGGACCCTAAGATTGGACCTCTCACTTGTAATTGGAGCTGACTGAAAATGGGCTCAGGGGAAGGAAGTGAACCATAATAAAACATGCCACCCCCAACCCCCAATCTGTTCTAGAAGGATATGTGGTTGGTGGTATCAAAAGCCACTGAGATACCTAGTAGACAAGAAGGGGTGTCCTACCCTATCTCGCTCCCACCAAAATGAACCAATGCCTTTTCCATCCCATATCCAGGCCTGAATCCCAAATGAAGGGGGTCCAGATGATCTGCTTCATCCAGAATCCTCCGAAGCTACAGTTGGCTACTTTCTTAGTGACCTTCCCCAAAAATGGGAAGTTGGAGACAGGATGATTTTTTTCCATCTGGGTAGGATCTAGTAATGGCCTCTTAAGAAGGGGGCAAACCACAGACTACTTAATGGTGTGGGGCACTATCCCCTTCCTCAAAGTAGCATTTACCATCACCATCCACCCACCCACATGTCACCTCCCAAGAGGCCTTAGCCAGCTTGGGAGTGGGGAGGGGAACATGGATCTAAAGCACAGGTGGCTATGCTGACATTCCCTAGGATCCTGTCTCCTTCGTTGGGACCTAACTGTTCCCAGTTATGAGGCCAAAGCCCTACTCCAGCATCACCACTGGACTTATGTCCACACTGACATCCAACTCTGATTCTGAGTGACATCCTAGCCAGTGTGGTAGACTTGCACAAGCATCTCCATCACCTCAGGAGTCCAGGACTTCTGGAGTCCAAGGAGCAAATAAAAGTCCAAAGAACAAATCAGCCAGTAGCCTACCATCCTCAACACTGAGTCTGAAGTTTAGTCCTTCAAGGGTATGGAACATTGGTTTGCAAGCATTGCTAGTTCCATCATTATTGGCTGTTTTGGCTGAGGTTTCCAGAAACAACTGCTGAAAAGTTCCAATTCTCCATTCTACTTTACGTAGAAATCTTCAGGTTCTGGTAGATCAAGATCCTTGAAACAATGGTGATGCTTGGGCTATATTTGGAATTTTCCACATCTACATTATTTTCTGTTATGGGAAACCTTAAAAGAGTTTCAGATCAATAAAGTAACTGCTCAGGAAGCTACAGTTGTAGCTTGTGCATGATGAATAGGCTGTCAGACTTGTTTGCCACACACAGCACAACCTACAATTCTGCAGGCTATTGCTCAACCTATTCTGAGGTTTGCAAGTTTGCAAAACAATTACCTCTTTTTAGTGTGAATGAGTCATTATCAGCAACATATGGCACCATCCTTAACTCCACCCTATCTGGGTCTCTCTCCCTATGAAAAATGTGCAGTAGAATTAGCCTCAATGCTTGGCTATAATCTAGCCCCAGAACCTTCATTACTTGCCCAGCACTAAATGCCACCCCCAAAGATGCCAGTGTTAAGAATTACCCTGTTTTGCTGACAATCAACTAGACATTGGGTAATGCCTTTTCCAGTATCTCCATTGTAAAGATTTAAACTGTTCCTAAAATTTGACTACTATAACCCTGGTTTAATTAAAAGGGAACTGGTTTGCCTCTTTCAATCAGAATTCCAGGAAACAGAAATTAAGGTAGAAAAAAATAGCATCAGAATTGTATTGCAGATTTACTTTGTGCTTCATGTAAAACAGACTCATCCCAAATGGGGACTGAAAAACCAAATTATGTAAAAGCAAGCACCTACTGGCATTGGAATGAAAGGATTTTAAAAATAATAGACCTGAAAATGATCTGCAATAGTTTTATAGATCAAGAATGCAGTTCATTGGGAGGTGGGCAGCTAACAAATTCAAACAGAAATATTTTTATACATGGTCAATTAGCTATAATTATGTTACGTAGATCAGGTGTCATCTTAAGTGCAGGTAGTCCTTGGCTTACTCCATTCCTTTATTGACCAATGTTATAAAAGTGATTTTTCCACACTTATGGCCATTTTTCACACTTACAACCATTGCAGGGCCATGGTCACATGATCAAAATTCAAATGCTTGGCAAATGTATTTATGACAGTTGCAGTGTCACAGGGTCATGTAATCTCCTTTTATGATCTTCTGATGTTGTAACTTGGAGCGGTCACTAAATGAATTGTAAGTTGAGGACAGTGGTGGGTTCCGGCCAGTACGGCCTGGCACAGCTTTACCAGTAGTAGCCGGGAGCAGCTGACAGGGTACCGGTTCGGTGGCTCGTTTGGCCCACCCGCCTGGCCGTGTTGTATACCTGTTTTTAAAGCAACTGCCCAATTGCACCTGTGCGCAAAGCGTGTGGCACCTGCACAACCTCCAACAAGCAGCTGGGTGTCGCAGGGGCAGTGGAGTGCACACATGAGCACAGAGCGCGTGCATGAACAGGACGCCCGGCCCAGTGAGCAGCATACCGGTAACGACAAGGGAGAGGAACCCACCACTGGTTGAGGACTACCTATATGTTTGGGGAAGAGTGATTACATGATCAGTGAAGGACTGGCCCAAATAAAAGACCTCTTCTGAACATCTCTTTGGTTATTTCATCCTGGCTATAAAAAAATTGCATAATTCACCCAAATGGGAATGATGTTAAAGCTTCTCTATGACATTACCCCCCAAAAAGCTGAACGTTCAAGCATTAAATATAAAAACACATTTGAATTTTATTGCTTGAAGAATACAGCATATGAAAAAGCACAAGAATGACCAAAGGAAAAGTTGCAGGGATTCAAACTTATGATACATGCCAGATGCAGTAAAATATTAACCTGAACTCTGCATCAGAAAAGAAAATGTTCTTGCTTAAAAAAAATGTTTCATTTAAAACAGGAAGAGTAAGGGTATCATAGTACAGATTAGAAAAGCCAACACTGCACATTAACATAGTTTCATTAGCCTAGTGTTTCTACCTTTGGTACATCAACCTTCATGACAACTAGATCTTGTCCCAATACTTAATAAGTTGAACCCATCTTTTTTTTCTCCCAGCTTAACATTCAAACTAACGTATTTCTCAATAACCAGTGTATAGATAATGATGCAAGTTAATTCATGGGAAGCCCCTTAGAACTTAAATTGCAGCCAGGCCTTTAATTCGACGTCTAATTTAGTCTTCGGCTTTGCAGATAGGATGGTTTTGCCTTTCCGTTGCATATTTCTGTAACCATCAAAATCTTATCGTTTTAAAAACATTTGATGTATCCATATGCAAGACCTGAGACTGCACCTTTCCTCTGCAAAAAAAGTACCAGAAAAACATGGTGGGTTTTTTTTTCAAGTATATTGTCAAATTGTAAATAGTTATCCGAGTACTGCTCTTTAAAAACACACACACACACACACACACATCCTAAAAGGTATTCCTTATTCAGGTTTTGTCGGCCGGCCTCGACTTTCAAGCCACCAAACTAAACTTTGCAACTAAATTGTTATTTAGTCCCCTATCTGAATGTGGAAGCCATCAGTTTGACAATATAAAGCTTCTCTATTGGTAGACTAGCCTGAGAAACTGTTAACATTGTGCTGACGACAACACTTTAATAATCAAAATTAAATAAAAATTCCTCTGACAGTGAGCATGCTCATTAATTCCAATGTTTGCTTTCAAAGTCCTATTTAAGCATTCCTCATCAAACAGAATTAAAAACAAATCTGTTCTTCCAAATTTTACTTTTCCTTCAAGTAGCATGTGCAGTATAACATGCTTAAGACTATGCCTCTAAGCCCATCTACTGTTAAAATTAAACAGCTTTTAAACAAGAACCATTTTAATTCTCCAAATTGGGGAACATTTGAAATGAAATACCTGTTTTGCTGAGAACACTGAATCAATATAATAAAGTTCTGGGTTTCATTTGTAATTTTTTTTTACTCCATACCAAAAAAAAATAATAATGTATCTGTACAACGGCTATTAAACATACATTTTTCTAGTTTGGCAAAAATGTACAATTTCTCAGATTGGTGATATTAAGCAATGTTATTTATTGCCATGTGTCTCTTTCCTTACTTAAAAGAATTCAAAGTACGCTGAACCCTTTGCTTTTTTATTCTTCCCAAAGCAGATTAAATGCCTTCTCTATTTCAAAAACAAATTAAAAATGTTTACACAAGATTCTATGGTTAAAAGGGAAGAGAAATGCAAGTGTGAATGTAGAGTTTTCGGTATAAATTCTGCTATATTTTATAAACGTTATTGTAACACTGTTGATCAAATAAATGACGCACAGCTGTCTAAAATTTCCATAAACACCATTAAAAATCCAAAGTTGATATGATACTGAACCTTAGGTCCTCAAAAGTTCAAAAAGACAGTTTTGACATGTACAGCACACAACAGCAGACGTCCTTAAAATACCAATGGCTGGTCCAAGGTGAAGACAAAGTTACAGGCAAGCATTCATTTCACTGGTTTTGTTGTGCTCCGCCTAGAAACATTTCAGATGTCATCTTCATCATCTTCATCTTGAGAAGATCCTGCCTGGTTGATTGCACTGGCAGAGGCAGCAGCAAGCTGGGCCTGTTGAGCAGCTTGTTGCATTTGAAGCCATTCCTGCTGGGCCAGCTCTGCCTGCTGTTGTCTAGCCTAGGAAGATAAAGCAGGAAGTTTAGAGTGAATTAATGCAGTACAATGTATATATCACTATGCGCCTGCCAGTTTGGGGGATTACATAGCTTTTAGCAAGGCAGTTATAGAAGCTTTTCCTTTAAAACAATAACTTTGGGATAACAAGCCTGTTTTGCTCCTTTGCCTCCTTTAGCTGTTACAATTTGGAGGCTCTCCCACTCCTGATGACTCCGGGTGGTTTACAGTAATAATTAGAATAATGTCAACAAAGAAGAGAGATTCATATGCAGCCTGAAGATAGACATAGAAATAGAAACCCATCATTGCGGGTTTCACATTCATCATCATCATCATCATCATCATCATCATCATCATCATCATCATCATCATAAAAATTAATTAAATTTCTAAACTGCCCCCTCTCTCCAAAGGGACTTGGGGCGGTGTACAGGAACATTTAAGAACATCTAAAAAATAACAATACATACATAATAAAACCAAATTAAATACTTAACCCTGTAATAACATTTATAAAACTTAAAACTATTCCCATTAAAACCTGATTAGATAATTTAGGTTGCAGACTGGGGTGAGGAACCAAGGATTAGGCCAAGACGGCCTGATGGAAGAGATAAGTTTTTACTTTCTGGTGGAAGGAGCGGAGGTCCGTAGTCGTTCTAATATCAGGGGGTAGGTCGTTCCAAAGGGTCGGGCCCATCACAGAGAAGGCCCTTCCCCTGGGCATCGCTTGCTGGCATTGCCTAGCGGACGGCACCCGGAGAAGTCCCTCTCTGTGGGAGTGAATCGGCCGGAGGGATGTATGAGGCAGGATTGTTATTCAACTATAACAATAGTTGAAAAGAAAAAAATTTGGTTCATTGACATTGCAATACCTGGTGATGCACGAAATTGAAGATAAGCAGCAAGAAAAAAATCACAAAGTACCCGGACTTGCAAATTGAAGTTGAGCAATTGTGGAAAAAGAAATTGTGTGTTGTTCTGATTGTAATTGGAGCTCTTGGAGTAATACCTAAAGGGCTACCTCACTATTTGGAAATTCTAAATTTATTGGACTTGAACATTCTGATTCTACAAAAAACCCCACCCTATTAGGAACAGCTTATACCTTCCGGCTTTACTTTAGCAGTTCTTAGGTCCTTGGTTAGGACTCGAGCTGTTGAGCTACCAACCAGCCCCAAAGGCTGTGAATCTCACTAAAGGTCATCATCATCATCACCACCATCACTGACATCTTATATTTTAAGAAGGTACTTGGTTGATACCTAGGACGCTGGCAGCAAACTGTATCAATTATTAATACCAGTCAACGGTATTTGTAATGTATTTTTAAATGTTCAGTTGGCTGAGTTTCATGTTTAATGAATAAAGTAAATAATAATAATAGAAATAATAATATTTTTTCAACAGCTTGACCTCCTTTTCAATACATTATGGATAACAAGCTGGAACAAGGGTAGAATCCTATGTCCCCAATATTCTTCGCACCTGTATTTTGCAGACTGGGACTCCTGAGTATAACTCTAGAGATGTAAACATTTCTCATCTTTAATTTAGGGATATTTTTTCAGGTTTTATTAATTCTTCCTCTCTCCCCACACACAAATAAACAAGCAAACAAAAATACCCAATACTGCGACTGTTCTCTCTAAAAGTTTATACTTGGATCATCTGAGGTGTACTTTTGCAGTATAATGCTAGTCAGATAGAACATGGCTGCTTTTGAGTCTGGTTCCCTTCAGTGTGATATAGGATATCTTAATAATTACCTTGGCTATGTATGCAAATTGTTACTTGTGGTAACAGAGGCAGCAGGCGGATTCAGTGGATTATCACTGCATTGTGGATGTCAAATCTTTTTTTTTAAACAACAACTCTTTTTTTTTGTTTGTGACAGATTCATGTTTATCTTCCAGAAATTAATACTACTGTTTTCAGGATGCTCACAGATTCTCTTTATAGTCTGCTTTAGAATCTTCTGACTGGCTGGTTTGTAATTCCTTATTGAAGCTACAGACAAATTTGCATTCTTTTAGCAATCTTACGCTGAGTATTTTAATAGGTTCATTAGTATTACACTCCTACATCCTTCTACAATGCATATGACTTTATTTCAGGTCATTGAGTCCGACTTTTTATTTCCAGTTCTTTTAATCCTCAGTTTAAAGTCTCCTAATCAAGCCAAACTCATATTTAGCAGCTGTTGTAAGTTGAAACTCAACTCATGCCAGTGATCTACTTGTTTTGGGTTAGACAACAAATTACAGTGAAATGCCAGTTTACTACAAGTAGTCCCCAATTGAGGTCTACAATTGTTCCAGGATTTATATTGCTAAGATGGGTGTTAAGTGAAGATACATTTCATTTTACAACCATTGTTGCCATGGTTGCTAAGTGAATCATTGCATTTATTAAGTGAATCAAATGGTTGTTAAGCAAATCCAGCTTCACCCATTGACTTTGCTTATCAAAAGCAGGCTGGGAAGGTCACAAATAGTGATCACATGACCTTGGAATGTTGCAACCATCGTAAACAGCTGTTGGTTGCCAAGCTCACTCCCAATTTTGAGTGTGCGGATGCTGCAACAGTCACAAGTATGAGGACAGTCCACAAATAACTTTTTTCAATGCGTTTGTAAAATCAATTGGTCAGTAAACAAAGGGTCCTAAGTTGAGGCCACTAGATGCATTACAGAGAAATATCTATAGAAAAGTAGGAGGGGAACCTGGTTCCTGCTGTTCCTGTATGTCTTTGGGTCTTTCCCATCTGCAGTTTCTTATGCTTATCTGTGATAGCTTTTACCACATAGTATGTAGATTAAAGTATACGAATTGAATCTGTTATTAACAGTCGCATAAAAGAGCTCACTCAGTAATGGTGTCCGAAGCATCCCAAAATTGAATTAGTTCAGGAAAAAAAAGAATGTGCCATTCACACTTTATTACAACTGCACATTGCATGACAAAAATTTATGGTAAGCACCCTATTCCATGGGATGCAATCAATTGATTCAATGATTCTTTGAGCCCCATCCATTTTTAATGGGCATTGTGTGAGTAACAGATATAAAAATGGACAAGATTTTATTGCATGGTTGTGGTCACCATCTTAGTTTTTTAACACAGTCCTCTGCACACACATATACCTATGCTCCTGCTTTTAAGAGTGGTATGGAATCATATCCAGTGAATTATGATAAAGACCTGCTGACCTGCTTAAAAATGTCCTGGCTAGAATTTCTAGGGAAAATGAAAAATAAATGTCTAGTGTTTAAGGTATCAATTTAGAATCCAGCAGACTATGAGTTCAAGCCCTGCCTTAAGCATGAAAGACATCTTGGTGGGTTTGGGCCAGTCATTCTCTTTTAGACAAACTCATTTCACAGGCCTCTCCTCTCCTCTCCCTGTCCTTTCCCCCTTCCCTT
>JAPKID020002657.1:0-13093 GCA_026931265.2 Tropidonophis doriae | reverse complement strand
GCGGAGGCAGCGGGGTTCGCCATAGCTGAAGGGAAGGCGGCGGGAATAAAAGGAAGCTCTTCATATTTTTCCCCCCTGGTTCAGCTGGCTTGTTGCTGTAGCCAGCGCTCGCTTCGGTGCCTTGAAAATGGCGCCGCCCTTAAGCCCCGCCTCCGCACTTCCTGTAAGGCCGGGTGAAGCGCTCCGCTTTTGAATATCTAAAATGGCACCGGCGTCTTCTCCCCGCTGGCGCCAGCTCCGCCGGCAGCTGCCCGATAGAAGAAAAAGGCAAAAAAAGGGAGCACATGTGACTAGGCGCTCCACGCTTTGCCCCCCCTCGCTTGTTCTCAGCTCGCCGGATCGCTCCGCGGCAGGAGAGGGCGGATCGTTGCCCTCCGGACTGCTCTCTGCTGCGGTTCGCCGCTCAACCTCCTGGGAGCGGCGGGCGATGTCCCAGCTAGAATCCTCCCGCAGCCCTTGTACTCACTTCTTCTGCTGCGTGGGTGAGCCTTGTTGCCGTTCCATGGCTGAGCGGGACTTCGCTTGCCGCAAGGCGCTGTTTAGCCTGTCTGCCCTTGCAAGGGCTTAAAGGCTTGGCTCTGAGGCGTGCTGCTTGTGGGAAGCAGTCAGGCAGTCCCCAGGCCTTTGGCTGTCCGTGGGATTCTTCTGTTTCCCTTCGTAGAAGGCTGTTGGTCTTATCTGGACTGGAGAGAACTCTCACGACGCTGTTTCCTCTTTGAGGGACTGAGTAGAAACTGGGCATGCCCGGTGGCATAGGTGGGACTAAAGCTTAGTCCAGACTCAGTCCTCCAATGAGCGGAGAGAGTTCCACCCACTCTAGATGCTGCCTCCCCCCACTATGGAAAATCCACACATCTTAAACATGCTAAGATTAAAAAACACTGGAATAGAGTAAGTGGATAAAGCACGATGAAAGCATTCATTGCTCTACAATACAGGCAGTCCTCATTTAGCAACTACAATTGGGACCAACAACTCTGTTAATAGGAAAGAGTTCACTACGTGAAACCACAAATATGCTTACGAGCTTACTTCAGCTTTTCCTGACTTTAAAGGCTTGCAAAGATAGCAAATGTGAGGATTAATCATAAAGTCAAAAAAGGAGTTATTTTTAAAGTTACTATTTCATTCGTGTTGTAACTGTAATCCAGCACATAAAGTGTAGATATTAGAATGATTCTTACTGTGTTTAAAATATCACTGGAGCAAAATAATTATCAGTTCTACCATCAATCCATATAAGCCTAACACATTTTGCTTACAGCTTCACATTCGTATAATGTTAGCTTGTTTGGCCTAATATACTTTTATCTAGTTATTTTGCCTAGATAAACTGTCATTTTCAGGTTAGTTAAAATTAAGAGTAGATACCTTAACAGGATTAAATGAAATGTTAAGTATTCCTTAGCAATAAAGCCAATTACTTAACAGTAGGAAGTCTCCTCATCAATTATTTCATTCAAAGAGATCCTCATTCAACTCACACAAAACCCCAAGAGGCACTTAAAATAGCTTCATTAACTCCATAAAGAGACAGCTTAGGGTAAACTCATAAACAATGTCACCAGAGTTCATTATAGTCTCATAATCAAAACATTCAATAAAGCAATGACTTTTTTGCCTGTGATATGAACCTTCCTATTTCTCTAATAAGTGAGGGGATGTGTTACAAACCTCAACTAAAACAAGTGGGGAAAAAGAATCACTGAATCACTACAATATAAATGCATACGGTTTACTATATTCCAGTTAGTAAATAAAATCCATTATTAACATTTTAGCAAAAGCCATAAAAATAAAAATGTGCCAAGAAAAACTTTAACAGTGCTGTTACAGCAAATGTAAACACCCTTAATGTTAATCATCTTCCCTCAAACCCACCAACCCTGAGACTACAGTGCTATGTTCATACATTAGGAGTAAAGAGGTCCTGAGTTTAATGAGGCTATTTCCGCGAACACACACACACACACACCACATTCTGGTTTCCAGCTTATGAAGAAATATATATTTTGGCAAATAACATTGAGTTATTATATTATAAGCTTTGTTGTTCCAAAGTATAACTAAAGATATATCGTAGTATCTCCTCTAACGAATTCAAAGATTAATTAAGACATCTTTTTCCAGACCAATGGATATAAAAACATAATTTGAGGATTGGTTTTGTCTTTCTGTAAGAGGAAACAAAGATAAAGCTCATAGATTGCTTTGTGACTACAAAGAGAGGACATAAACATTTAGAATGAATAATAGAAAACAAAAATATGCTCTCCAAAACTGGTTCAATCTTACCAAAGTTATGACTGATTTAAATAATTTACTGAAAGTGGTATTTTAGAATGAGAAGGATCCTTCTCTTCTGGATTCATTCAAGGTGCCACATCTTTTTCCCATTCACGGAAACCACCCTGGCTGGCTGTGCAAACAAGTGCATACAGGGATACTTTGCTAAGGGAAAAAATGAAGGGGCAATTCATTCACACATATGAAGTTGTCTGGAACGATTTCCAAAACAATCATATAAACCTGGAAAAAGTCTCAGCTGTATATATGCATTCCAAAGCATGTTTGTTGAAACATCTGCAGAGATGTATGTTCAAGATTATATGAAGCATTCAGAAGTCAGTTAAAATTGATGGTGTGGTTTAGTGTTTTACGCAATTGTGATGTATACTAGACTATATTAGGCAATTTTCCTTCTGACTTATTTGAAAATGAGGATAGTGTGTAGAAAATCATGTAAATTATCCTGATATTTTTCCATGGACATCCTCTCTTTAATATTGTAAGATAAATTGTAAAGTCCATGAACTTTCATTCTTGAAGCTAGAACTTCACAGACATAGCCAGTCCTTCAGGCTTAATATAACTTACAGGAATAATATTTAGACATATGATTGATTTTAGATCCCTCAAAATCTTTCCCCAAAGCCACAATTTTAAAAATTGTGTTGGGACACAGCATGTTAGTTCGAGCTTGATTAATAAATAAGTCTTAAAATGAAAATATAGTAAAGATAAAGGTTCCTCTCACACATATGTGCTAGTTGTTCTAGGGGGCAGTGCTCATCTCTGGGTCAAAGCTGAACAACCAGCGCTGTCCGCAAACCTCTCTGTGGTCATGTGGCCAATATGACTAAATGCCGAAGGTGTTACCTTCCCATCAAAGTGGTCCATATTTTTCTAGTTGTATTTTTTACGTTCTTTCGAACTAATAGGTTGTAAGAAGCTGACACAAGTAATGGGAGCTCTAGGGATTTGAACTGCTAAACTGCCGACAAGCAGTTCTGATTGAAAAGCTCAGTGTCTTAGCCACTGCATCCAACAAAATTAAAATATAAAAGTATATAAAAACATATGTCAAGGCAGGTAAAATGTAAAACTATGAAAATGTTAAAATAAATCAATAGAAGTAGAAACTCCTATAAAAATTAAGATTAAAAAAGGAGATTTATTAGTTGGTATTTAATGAGATGAAATATGCACTCTAAATCTTTTCCTCGTACTTTCTTTTAACATAAGGGATTGTTCCCCACAGAAACCTTCAGCAGCTTGAAGCTCCATTTGAGTATATTCCAAAATGTTTTCTATTTGCAAAGTTTGCGTTACAGACCCCATAAACAATTAGAGAACAATCATAGTAAATGTATTTTGAAAAAATAAATGTAGATAAAATGAAATCCAGCTTAATTTTGGAAGGAAGCTGTCAATACTCCAAGTTACCTGTACAAGAAATGTACACCTTGCTTAATGTACATCTGGTCAGAAACTATTTCAAATTATGATGGCATTGAACAAAAGGGACTTACAACATGTCCTTTTAGTTGTGATTGTCGCAGCATCCCTGCCATCACATCAGCATGATTCAGGAAATTAGTTTGCAATTATGGCACCACAGCCTCCCACGGGAACATGATTGCAATTTTCAATTTCCATTGTTGGCTTCTGACAAGTAAATTAATGGGGAAGCTGACTAGTCACATATAGCGATCACATAATCATGGAGGGCTGTGACCTGCAGGATTCATAAACAGCAAACGAGACTGCTAGAATTTTTCCTGTAAATCAGGAGTGTCAAACTAGCGGCCCGTAGCTTAAATGCATCACGCACTGGCCATGTCCACCCCTAGTTTAGCGAAGGGGAAAAAAGTCATAATACTTCACGTGACGACATGGCAATGCGAGTTTGACACTCCTGCTGTAAGTCAATGAAGTCACATCACGTTGCAACTTGCACTGCATCATTTAGCGATGGAACTGAGATTCCTGATCTCAATTAGCATTGGTCAATGAGGACTGCTTATTTTACAAATGCAATTTATCTTTCCTCAGCAGAAAAAAAAATCAACATTTTTGTAGCAGTTATTGATTTTCAATGTACCACTTCACAGTAATGGTGCCAAATATTTTTTTCCCATCTCTATAGAATAGTTACAGTTTAATGGATTTCATAACCTTAGCATGCTAAACAATAATTTGCCACCTTAACACATTGTGATTTAAATAAAAACAAATGCAGCCAGGGGCTAATATGATGTCAAAGAAACCAGATGTGATTCAGATATGCTTATTGCCCACTCTGACAGTAGAACATTAAGATTTCCCACAGGCCTGAGATATGGTGAAATCTTATTAAAATGTACTCTGATGCACACACATTATTAGGAAATGCATATATTATATATACAAATAATTATTTTAGGTGAACATGATATTCATACAAAACGGACATCTACACATCTAAGTAGGTTATGTATAACTAGTTGCAAGTTAAGATTTGAATTTTCACCTCTCTAAAACATGACTGTATCGCATGGGGGGGGGGCAGGCAGACATAATTGTACTGTAAGTTAATGTTTGCATTGCTCTTACCTCCTGTAGTAGCTTTAAGAAGACCTTCATCCACTGCAGACCCAGTCAGAGTATTGCATACAGGCTTTGGCTTTTGTGTTTGCAAATAATCCACTGAATGCACATTATCTATTTGACTTGTTTCTCTAGGCTGACCATTTCCAGAACAGCCTAAAAATTGAGGAAGGCCTTCATTATGCCCTATGACTTTGATTAAATCATTCCCAGGTGCTATTTTAAAATTCAAGGCTTGGGGGTCCAAATGATTATTATGCCCACTTAGAAAACAAGGGAACTCGGGCTCATCATCTTCAGGGATAGGATTGTACCATATTTCTCCTTCATCATCTGCATCATTATCTTCACCAAAATCTAAAGTACAGTTTTGTAGTGCCAAAGATCTTGTTCCATTCTCAGCAGCATGTGCAGAACTGACTCTTCCCTTAGGGCTTTCCTGTCCTAAAAATTTGGAAAAAGTCTGAGGCATTTTTGGCTCAAAGAAAGGACTGGAAGATTTCAGTACCTGGTAATTTTCTCCTGAAAATTTCTTGTAAGAGTTTCCTTTTTCCAAACTAGGTACTCTCAGAGAGCTTTGATGTAACCAGTTCCGCTTCTTGGACACAGTAATGCTAGCAATCTGAGGCCTGCACTCAGAAACTTCACTGGATTTCAAGTTCTTAAGTTCTCTTCTGCTCACAGAAGGTATGTAAACATTTTCGATCAGCTCTATAAAATGGAATAGGGGGAAAAATAGTGCATTAGATGCTATCAAGTTGTCTTTATTGATATCAGGTGTACGTAAAATATTGTAACATAAAAAAGAGCCATAAAATGACACAATGCAATCAGATTTCATCCATGAAGAAAATAGTCCATTGCAAAATGGCGAAACTTATTCTGTCTGTGTAACAGAATTAAGGCTGATATGATTAAATACTGCATGATAACGTGCTGACAGAAATACAACAAGCTGCTTTAAAGATAAAGTCCAAATGAACCATAGGCGCTTATCAAATATAAACTACCACAGAAAAAAGAATTTGCAAAGCTAATCATCCATCAAGATGATGGTCAAATTATTATCAAAATCTTGATAATGTTTTCTCTACTGGCATCCATGCAGCTTTGTAATGTTAGAAAGACTTGTTATTAAATGTCAGGTGCTCCATTAAGCATGGCTTATATATATTTGGTATAGACTTGCAGTATTTTGTCAGACCATGGTCAACATAAAACATCAGATCCAGTCTTAACCATAACTACCTTTATATCTATTTTAATGATTCTATGGCAAGTTTTATTTAGTGCCACTAAATCCAATAAATTTAGATTTTACTCAACTGCCTGATAATATATTTCAAAAGCAGTACGGTTATGTCCACAAGATTATGTAGATTTATTTCTATTTCTCCCTATCTAAAGTTATTTAAAATTATGCAATAATATTGTGAGCAAGATCCAATTTCGGTTGCTCACTGAGACCAGAGGTTTTGTCTTCTTAGCTTTCAGACACTCGTGCTGGAACCCATCCTGAGGAAACTTCTCTTTGGCAGACTATGTCAGAGTGGAGGTTCCCTGAAGATGGCCTCCAGTACAAGTCTGAAATCTCAGAAGACAAAGCTTCTGGTCCTGGTGACTGACCCACATTGGATCTTGCAACATTATCTTGGTATATGTATATTTGTCTTCATTCGTTAATATTATGAGCTGTCACAAAATATGTTTATAGCTGAAGGCAGTTCAGCTTCCTTTAAAGCCTTAATAGCCCTAACCCTAACAAGACCTATTTAAGACGGGTTTTTAATAAATGTATTCCTTCTGCTTCTAATGACCTGATCCTTTATGATCTATCTCACATTTTGACTGCATTGGTTTTAGGATTAAACTCATCTTTACGTCTCAAGCACAATGTCCATCTTTATTCTTCAGCTTAAAAAAACACTATTTCACATCTTCATTGTCAAGTGTAAACTCATGGATGTTGATATTACCTTGTCTTCTTTGTATTTAAAGGTAACACAGTCTTTTCTCTTTCTGTTTTTATTCCCATAAGGTCTTCTAAGTCTCCTTTAAAGATGAATCCATTATTTAAATGCAATCCATTCTAAATTGAACTTGCTATCATTTAATTGCTCACTGTGCTAGTATTTATATTTTGCTTTAAATTGTAATTCTAAGCAAGATGTTATAACTCTAAATGCCAAAAAATTGTTCACAACATAGCAATTCTTACTTCTTGAACATATCTGCTTCTATGTGCCTATTCAACTCTGTATAATTAAAAGGTACATTCTAATTATGTGCATTGTAACCTCCCTATGCCTGTAAAACAATATGTGAAATACAGTAATATTTTGCAACCAATACTTAGAATGTTTTTGCTAATTATATTTTTCTGAAGAAGTGTTTTGTAATAAATCTAGGAGGATTTAAAGCAATGAAACTTTAAACCTGGTATAATCCTAAAACAGAACATAAAACAAAATGTGGCTGCATGCTTGAAAAGCATTTTCTACTACAGTAATTTAGTATGTACTTACATCGAAAAGTTGTAACATGAAAGAAAAAGAAACCATACTAAAATGAAACTGATTCATACAGTTAACGAGAGACCACACACTGCTAAAAGGGCCAGATAAGGAATGCCTATTAATGTAATTTAGTCTTTCTTCAAACATTATGAAAAGCATAAACACCTGTAAGGAGCCTTTTCACCTGAACACAGTAATGTTGGGGGATGGGTCCTGAATAACACAGCAGGTTTACTTCTTGGATTTTCCAGCAACACCCAGAGAGAATTTGTGCAAAGGTGTGTAAAATTCCTGGAAATTCAACAAACTTTAGAGGGAGTTGTACTAGCTGGTATTGATTCCAATTCCTCCATGAAGAAAATATGCATAATTTGGGGAGACTAAGCAAATATTTGTAGTATCTCTCTCTAACACACACACCATCTGGTAAAGCAAGCTTAACTCAAGCTAAGGTAGCTTGAATATTTCTCCACTCACTGAAGGAATCAGAGGGTGGATATGGAACACCCTTGCAGTACATCTACTATTTAACTGATTTATGATTAAACATGATGGATTATGCAACTTGAATGCTTCTGAGATGTCAACAATCAACCCGATGTCCTCCAAGTATTTTGAATTTATGAGTTTCAGTGTGGGCATATAATTCTGCCTGTATCATGTTGTGGTAAAAGTCCTGAACTGGCACTAGGGTGACTGATGTTCAAGTCCACCCTTAGCTATAGAAACCTCCTAGATAATTTTGGGCCACTCATTCTTGTTTAGCCTAATGGCCCTAGCCTATGTCACAGATTGACTCCTGTAGAAAAAAGGGAAGAGAATATTATGCTTGTCACTTTGAGCTCCTAAATGAAAGGTACGATACATATCTAACAAATGTATAAATTCCACTAAACCTTGACTATTATCTATGCTAACTCAAAAGAACTGAACTGCAAGATACAAGGAAGTCACCAACTTGGCTGATTCTATAATAAGATATATATTTGTGTATTTGAAGGCTAACATAACAATAGAAATAGAAATAATCTTTTTTACTACTGTTCAATTCTGTCCAATTCTTGGACACTGCCTAGTGAAGTCCCTGCTGTTTTCTTAGCAAGGTCCTTCAAAACTGGTTTGGCATTCCTTTCTTTCTAGGGATGAGAAAAGTGACTGGCTCAAGGTCATCCAGGGCTTTGTTCCTAATGTGGGACTAAAGCTCATGGTCTCGTGGTTTCTAGCCTGATGCCTTAAGCACTATTCTAAAGTAGCTCTCAATCTACAGATCAAAATATATTAAAATAGAAGATGCTTATTCCTACATTATAGATAGCTGTGTTTCTGAAGACTGGATTCTGAACAGTTTCCATAACCATTCACACATAACCATACAAGTAAAAACTAGATTTAAGGCTATGTCTTCTTGAAAAAAACAAACAAATAATTTAGCTGATTCAGAAGTGATTCAATAATGCAAGTGGTAGAATTAAAGGTTTGGTAAAGCTACACATTTCTGAGATAGCCTTCCTTGCCTGCTATATAGGCATGCAAGAGCAATGTGGTACAGTGCTTAAGTTAAGGTGGAGCATGGAGATTTAGATTCTGGTCCTTCCTTAGGTCAGACGCTCACTGGGTGATTTTGGGAAGGCACTCTCTCTCAAGCCTATTCTATAAAATCTAACAACTTGTACTGAAGTAGACCAATAGATTTGGTCCACAATGTTCAGTGACGATGTCTTCATATTGTAATTAACTGATTCAAGATGATGATGATAAGATAGGCATACACAATTAAAAAGTGATTATCCCAACAAGTAATTAATCAGATTGCCATTTTAAAAACCTACAACTTCTAATTTCTGCATGTAAGAACAAACCAGGTCTGGAGTTAAGGCATAGTTAAGAAGGCTCTCCCCCATTTTTTTCCCCTTAATTGTCATTTTGCCATTAAAAGATAGTTCATTCTACTTTGTCCCATCTTCCTCCCTGACCCTTTATTAACATTTAGTGAGATTCAGGCTCATGCTGAACTATTGCAATGCTGGGTTAAAAGAAATAAATGGAACGAGACTTAGAAAGATTGCTTCACATATGGGTACTTGAATAAGTGAGTTATTAACTCACTTTAGCCACACACAATTAATATACAAAGGAAGCCATTTTCTAGAAATGGTCATGCTGAGTTGGCAGCTCTTCCTAGAATATTTCACCCCTCAGAATAGACAGAATAAAATGAAGTCACAGGGCTCCACCAGACCCATGTTTTTTTTCAATTTTTGCTGCTGCTTGAAGCAGAGGTTTTGAAAAAGAGATGAGAAAAGTATTTATGTATATGTCACTGATATTTCCAGGAGTCCATGAAAATCAAATAGTCAGTTTTGAAAAGGTTCTTATGTAGGTATGCAAAATATCCAAAATAACTAAAACCAATTTAAATCAGATAGTTTATCCAAATCAGCTTTTTGGAACTGAATCTGAAAATCAAACATTCACACAGCCTTTATTTCAACTTCTGAAACCACTTGCCTAATTGTGTATCAGATAGAGTCTAACTGTTTTGAACTATAATGCTCATTACCTCCAGCTTCCCACCCAGGGAATCATGTAAATTGTAGTCCAATTTTATTAGCAGTGCCCATTTTTTAATCTGCTGTCCAAAAGTGTGTTGAATGGCAGCTCAGAGAATTCCTAGCCACTATGGCCCCTGGTCACATTTAACTACAGTATGCTCAATCTTGAGATGTAGGTGTGTAGCAAATATCATGTGGAAACCTTAATTCTCTTCACTGGGTATCTAAATTCCTAGAACAATAGCAACTTCTGTATGTGACATGTTAGAGTATATATTGTTGTCGTGGCAATTTTTCTCAGGATATGATATTAGCTACATAAGGATTGTCAAATATGCTTATTTCTCATCCTCACTTGCACTCTTATCAACAGGAGTTTCAGAAGCATGACACCATATGCTTCAAACTATAATAATGCAGCCAAAGAAAAACACATTTAAACTGTCAACATTGAACAGAAACAGTTTGCACAAGTGTTAACATTTAACCAGACTGTATCATGCAAAGCTTATGCCAAAAGGAACTCAACTGTGGTATGTTCCCAATGGAAAAGATCTAGCTCTGCTCTACAAACATGGACAGAGACTCCTTCCCTCCTGCAAACTTAGCCTGCTATTTACATTTTAGGATTTGGCATAGGAGTTGCATGCCTTCTGGGTTAAAAATTAGGAAGGTTGTATAATATTGTGTAAACAACTTCACTGCATAAATCATGTATTCCAGTTTTGCCTCTGGAAACTACCGAACAGATAAGCCAATTGGAAAAAGACTACAGAGTACGTGAGGCTTTGGTATGGTTATCAGCTTTCAAAATGGCTGGTTTCCTAGGTTTAGCAGACATTCAACAAGCAAAGTCTTTCACAATCATGAAGGAGCAAGAAAGAAGGGAAATTCATAACAGCAAAAGTGTGACAAAGCCCTTAGGCTCACAAAGCCCTTGAAAACAGGCGACCACAGAAATCATTACCTGTCAGCAAGATTCTTTGGTCTGAAGGGGATACTTGGGCCTTGGCCCCTGGGCCATTCAAGTGAGCAGGGGGCAAAAGTGTGAACCCCTCTCCTCTGTCATGAACTGGACTGCAACTCCCAGTGACTTTGGTGCGGGAAGATGGGGAGGACATCCCAGCTGTCCCACCCTGGCCTTTCATGCCCAAGGAGAGCAGGCGTCCTTTGTACATCCACTTCTGCAGCTTCCGAACAGTCACGGCGGGTGGCTTGAAGGAGCCCAGGGAGGCATTTTCTGGAGGCTGCCAGGGTCTTCCCTCATGACTACACCTCGTTGCTCTTGCTGGATCCACCATTTTGCCCTGGGCTCCATACAGGTCAGGGCCCAACAGCTCCTCCAAGTCTTCCTGGAGCCCTGAGGGATGTGCTTCACCAAGGCCTTGGCTGCTGAGGCTCTTCTCACAGCCACTGTCACCAGAGCCGTATGGGGCAGCTGCCAGGAAGCAGGTTTCCCGGCTGGTGCCAAGTTCCTGAGGTTCGAGCAGCAGCTGGCCACGGGGCTCCAGTGGCTCTTGAGGCAGAGATTGGAGCGCACCTTCGCTCCGACACCTGGGCAGGAGCGGCAGCTTGTAAGCGGAAGGCTGGGTAAAGCAGAGGCTCTCCAGACTCTTGCTGATGCCCTGGCGCCAGATGGGATTCTTGGCTGAGCCTTGGCCACTGGGATCGGATCTTTGCAACGGGGAGCATCCCTCCGCACAGGTGAAAGACCAGCGTAAAGCATCACTCCCTGCAGCGTCCTCAGAGGCGGGCAGATGGCTACCGGGCTGGGGCGAGGGTCCTGCAGCGGTGGGGCTGGCCGGAGGCAGGTCGTGCATGGCGTGGATCAACAGGTAATAGGCCTCCTGGAGCTGGCTTCGCAGTTTGCCGGTGCTTTCTCTCGCTCTGGCCCTGCTGCCGCCGCCGCCGCCGCCGGTGCCAGCACCCGGACCGGCGGCCGCGTTGCCTTCCTTGACTCCCCGCGTTGCTTCTTCGGGCGTTCGGGCCGTCCCTTGGCAGCCCCAGCCAGGCAGCCTCTGGTTATCGTAATAGTCGTCTTCTTCGCTCCCGCCACCGCACTCCGGAGCCGGTGCGAGTTCCGAGCCTCTCGGGAAAAAGGAAGACGAGGAGAAGCAGAGCTCGGCGGCCGGCGGAGGCGAGCGGAGCTCCGGGGGGCTCGGCTGCTGCAGCGCCCTGCTTTCCGCGCGCTTTCTCGGAGGGCAAGCGCGGGCCAGGGCGGCTCCCGGCAACCTTTCTCCGGGCATCTCCGCCTTTCCCCACCGGGACCAGGCAGCCGACTCCCGCAGGGCCGGCCCCTCCAACGGGGACACGAGGAGCACTTCACAACCGCCCCCCTGGCTCCCTAACCCGGGACCCGCTTCGGTCGCCCCTCCGTTTTCCAAGCGGGGGTGATGGAGGTGCGGGTTCTGCTGGGTTTTCCCTCCGAGGGCTCCGACGCCCCTGCCGCTTCTCTTCCTAGGGTCGGCGGCGGCGGCGGCGGCGGCGGCTTCCCCGGCTCCTGTGGCTACTCGCTGCGACCTCCTCTTTCGCAGCCTGGAGAAAGTCCTACGCAGAGGGTCAGCCATGCCTGGTCGCCTCCTTCAGTTGGCTGCCGTCGAGCGCAGCAGGGGTGCCGCTGCTTGGCGGCGCCTTGAGCAAAGCGGCGGCGGCGGCGGCGGTAGCAACGGCGAGCGCAACAGCTTGGAGCGCAGCTGACTAGAGCGCGCCATGATCTTCTCTCTAGCTGGTCCTCGGGCGCCTCTCGCTCTTTACCGCCGCTGCTGCTGCTGCTGCTGCTTGCAGCTCGGGCTCACATACTTGGCATAACTGAGCGGGGTGAGAGGGCGCTCCGCAATGCGCATGTCTCACTGCCAAAGCAGCTGGGCTGAAGGGAGCGCTTTTTTTTCTTCTTTTTTTGGGGACCGGAGAGGGCGCGCGCGCGGCCTTGTCTTCCTCGCGTTCCAGCCCCGAGGCTGCCCAGCGTGGGCCGAGACGTCGGGGGAGAACAACAGGAGCGGGAGGCCAGGTTTGCCCGGCTCATTCCCCCTCTCCCTGCCTCCCGCTCTTCCCCGCCGCCGCCCGCTACCTCCACACATACACACGCGCGCGCGCGCGACGGGGGGAGGCGCTGAGACGAACTCTTCCAGCCTTCGCCCCCTCTCGCTTTTCTCTTCC
>JAPKID020002656.1:0-13094 GCA_026931265.2 Tropidonophis doriae | reverse complement strand
GCTTGCTTGCTTGCTTGCTTGCTTGCTTGCTTGCTTGCTTGCTTGCTTGCTTGCTTGCTTGCTTGCTTGCTTGCTTGTATTTTGTCTTTCTTATTTTTATAATTTTTTACAAAAGCAGCAACCGTATCCAACACAGCTTCCTACTACTATTTTCATTTGCAGGTTGAGAGAAAAATATGATATTTATCTAATTTGGGGCACATTTCCAGGTATATGATGGAGTTCATTTTAGTTCCATTTATGCTAATTTCCACAAAGGGCAACAGAATTATCAACCTTCAGTATCTAGGTACAATACAGTTCACACCAATAGATACTTTTGGTTATCATCTGATATGAAGCCAAATAAAAGTAGTGCCAATGTCAGGAACTTGCCCGGGCTACTAAAAGCAACCAAGCCTTTGTAACAAGTCTCTTCCAGCTGCTACAAAACTTAAGAAAATCAGGATGCTAAATATTACATGAAGCTAGTAACTATAATGTATCTCAGACACATAATATAATAGATGCCCTAGTTCATTAAGCATTTGCATATACATGACATTTAGAAAACAGCTGTTTTATAGCACAATTGAGGAATATTGAAATATAATTCAGTGATTAAAAACTCTTATATACAGTTGCTTATTCATCATTAAATGTCTTATACTTGACAAATTCTACAATTCAGAAGGGATTACTCAAACAATTGTTAAATGCACATACAGCATACATATCTCTTCGCATTTTAAATACGAAAATTACTGAAGACATTCAATTCTAGTTTTACTAGTTTTACTAGATTATTAGATACAAATTTCTTTTTAAAAGTGTCCACCAAATTTGTGGGCCAAGAAACTGAGTGACAGGGAAATTTTCCAAAAATGTCTCAAAGGTGGGATTCCTCATTAATGATGCTGGTGCACAACATCTGGGACAACTCCTTCAGGATCCCTTTATTTAGGATTTAATAATAGTATGAGAAGCCAGGGAAGTTCCTGACCTGATGTGGTGTTGGAAAGCCAAACCCTAACATGGGACCCATTTGAGGAGCCACTCTGAATCGGTCAGCGGAACGAGAGCTTATTCTTCCAAGCTTTTGGACTCGTAACCTCTTTGGATAGTTGATTCCCCTTCCTCACCAATCTTCTTTTGTCATCACCAAGGGTTTTTTTTACCCAACATTTACTTGGAATCTGTCTTCTTGCATATGGTGACAATAGATAACCTGTGCAATGTTGTTTCACACATTTGAAAGCTAGTACTATAGTCTTTCTCATCCACATTTTCTCAAGGCTAAACATTCCCAGAATCTTCATTCTGTCCCTGTAGGACCTGATTATTATTATTTTTTGGCTCTTCTCTGAACCTGTTCCAGTTAGTATGGCATTCAGAATTGGACACAAGGAGGTGTCTGGACCAAAATGGAGCAGTTACTTACCGATATCTTGATTTGGAAATCATTTGTTGGTTCAGGGTTTAAAAAAAATGAATTGTCCTTTTTGCAGCTACATCACACTGCTGATTATATTCCAAAATTCTTTATCTGAAATTCTATTACCATGGCATTATCCTTAAATTGGATAATGGCATGTCATTATATTTAACCATTACAGTTTTTGTTTTAAGCCTTTAGCCTTGTGTCTTAACTATTATCTTGCTTAGACTTTCAATATTTTTATCAATTTCTATCTTAAAAATGCATAATGACGAAAATGGCTGTTTCTAGTCATTTTCTTGCAATATGTCAACTAAAGTGCGTAGTTCTTCTGTTTCATATTCTGAAGCACTTCCTTACTTTTACTATTTGTGTGTATGTGTCTTCATACCAATGTTGACTCCTGGCGACTTATGTGCCTAGACATAAGGCAACATTTGCTTGGCAACATTTGGAAGGATTTATTATTGGTAAAGCAGAGTTTGAAAACAAAGCTTGTTTTTATTATGATGTAGCATAACCTGGTCCCTATTTCCCCTGGGGGGGGGGGGGGGGAAAGAGAGATTGGTGTAGAAGTGAAGGCATCAGGCTAGAAATAATGAGACTATGAATTCCAGTCCCCCCCACCCCCTTAGGCAGGAAGTTAGCTGGGAGAACTTTGGCACAGGCTCAGCCCTAGGATGCAGGCAAGGACAAACCCCTTCTGAAATTTTAGAACAAACCTGCAGAGACTTCTCTAGACAGTCATTGGGTGTCGACACTTACATGAACAAACCCAAAAAAAGAATTGGAGTTTCCCCAGTAAACCAGATTTTACATGAGGCATATTTGAGGCAAATGGTCGTAGTAATAAAGCAGATAATTTATAGCATCTCCCCAAACTCTCTCAGATATGTGTCTTGAAGTCTTTAATTCAAAGGTGAAAGTATAGGAGAAGCTTGTCTACTTCTTTCCTTGCAAATAGTTAACTTTTAATATGTAGCAAAGCCTGCTTTACTGCATTTTTATGTGCAAACTTGTTCATTCTCGGTATATTGAGACCCTTAGAAATAGCAATGCCTATCCATGTGCTTGGAGACAGGTGAAAAGTTTGTGGTTATTGTTCAGCAACCTTTTTCTACTTTAGAAATTGTTGAAAGCAGAAGGCATGGCTTTGCAGTGTGCATTGTAATTTTAAAAAGATCACTCATTCCAAAATCCAACTGAACACATATAAATATGTGAGTTGGCATATGCATCTAAACAAGCCAAGTAGTTTAGTCTGATACTGTATCAAATACACATGTATAAGACTTCATAATGGTATAATGTCATTTTCTTTACAACAATAATTAAATGGTTGAATCCTGAAAATAAAGAATAAATAAATCACAATATACATCTATATGTTTATACCTCCAGTTTAATATGTAAATAGCAGAAAGCTCATCTAACTGCATAATTTGCACCCACCTTTAATCAATGTACACACATAACTATTGTTCTACTTTGTTTTTTTTGTTCTCCCAGATAGCCTGTGCTGTGTTTGCCGCTCTCCTGCATTTCTTCTTCCTCTCTGCTTTCACTTGGATGTTTTTGGAAGGAGTACAGCTCTACATAATGTTGGTGGAAGTCTTCGAGAGTGAACATTCACGTAGAAAATACTTCTATTTGGTTGGCTATGGCATGCCTGCTGTAATTGTAGCTGTTTCGGCAGTAGTAGACTACAAAAGTTATGGCACTGGAAAAGTGTGAGTTTCATTTTGTGTTCCATTTGTGGTTTGGGAGGGAATCTGAAACACTAGTAGGAGTGAATATGGACTGAACAGAGACAATTGTAACTAAATAGACCCAAAGGTGTTTTAGTAAAGGTAGGTTTATGGACTGTATGGAAGAACCATTTTCCATTTTAGAAGAATAAAAACGTGTCCAAGATTAAGAGAGTATGGAACCTACAAATATGAAAACATGATACTAAGTAAAAAAATGTGCCAAGGAGCAGTGCAGTTCAATCTCTACACTAGTTTTACTTTTTTAATCAACAGAGCTTTGAGCCAATTTCCAAAGCATGGTGAATAATTGATAACAAATTTTATCACTCATAATTAGTCATTTATTAGAACATTTTGGCATCTGTGAATTATATTCCATAGAGTCCACCAATGTGTTAAATGGGACAGAAATTGTATTCTGTGTGTTGAAAGCAATAAAATGACTGAGTGCTGAAGAAGTGTCACATCCATATACTGAGAACTGTTGTCTCCAGAACTAACATTGGACTGCTCTTCAAGGGGTGGTCAGACTTCATTTTGCCTACTCTTTAATACAACAGTATTAAAACTTAGCATCCAGCCTGCCTTTGGCAGCATTAATTTTATTAATGAAGGATTTTATCTGCATATATTTGGCAGGATATATTTAAAATATGGTATATCTCTAGATACGTTACTGTATAAATCCATCATGGTATGTTCATCTCATGGACACCAAAAATCTGAATTTCTTAAATATTTTTGATGACATGCAGTCTTTTCCTATTGCAGAATATCTTTTTTAACCCTCTTTTTTGGCCAGGCATTTTGTATGTTGTTTGTTCATTATTTGTCCACAGTACAAATACGTACACAGAAAAGCCTCAAAGGGCCTTTCTTTACAAAGGAACAGCAGGCGTTTGGCTGATACCTGGGGTCATAGATATTTCTGGGTTCCTTGCTTAAAGTTGAGAATCACAATATTTCTGGCTGATCCAGATTTACATCTGACTGGTGTCCTTGTCAAGTATTTATTTTGTACCTCACCAATTTTCTCTGTGAAATGGATTTTTGGGTTTTGTTAAAAAGCAGTCACGTGAACCCCGTTTGTATTCTGAGGTATTTAGTCTGCACCTGTGGTGGTAGATTAAGCAAAACTAGGCTGATATAGGGACTTTGTGAACTAGAAAACTGTGGCATAGCTCCGATTTTAATATGTGTGCACTCTATGTAAGAAATTTGAGAATTTAGTTAAATCACTGTTTATGTAACTTTGTCAAATCAAAAATAGAAAGAATAACCGCATTTCGGTATCATATTCGCAGAGATGGAATATATTGAAACATTATTGAACTAGAGAAGAGGAAATTTCAGGGTCTAGACAAGGTGGATATTGTGGAAAGGTTGTTGGTATTCTGCTAAAATGCTTTATAAACTCTTGGTCTCTTACCATCAAGAGTCTGCCCAATGGAGCATCCCACATTCAGTCACCTAGAACCTTTGTTTCATGCAGGCCCTCTTACTTTCATTGCTTTTCTTGTTTGTCTTAGGAACTTGGGAATTTGGGAACCAGTTCAGTTTTAGAAAGTAGTGAATGCACAACATATCATTTTGATTGCCCTTAGACTGTCTTCTCAGACTTTTACTTCTTCTCAGTCTCTGTAACACATTCTTCTCACCACATCACATTCAGAAGCTTCACAAGCAACATGAAAGGGTCAAAAAGAACATGGTTGAAAGATCACAGCATGGAACTTTGGATTGATAACTGAATTAAATAGGCCTTCACAGGCTCTATGTGTACACATATTTATGACTTGTAACAGTGCTCAGTGATAAACAAGGTATCCATCCACGCTATCACTCCTGTTTTAAGAATCAAAGGTTCTTAAATCATTATTAGTATACATTACTACTTTGAAAGGTGAGAGATTATTTATCAATTTAGACAGAAACCAATATGATTTTTAGGGTATTTTGTAAGAAAAAACTTTACTTGAATATGATGTAGAGCTGCTG
Organism: Tropidonophis doriae; assembly: GCA_026931265.2. Taxonomy (NCBI): domain Eukaryota; kingdom Metazoa; phylum Chordata; class Lepidosauria; order Squamata; family Natricidae; genus Tropidonophis; species Tropidonophis doriae. Next base: position 7,928 of record JAPKID020002656.1, on the reverse strand, counting down.
CCACATTTTGGCCTGTCAGAGCAAATTTTGCAATGAAAATAAATTGGGGGGAAAACCAAGACAGACAATTCAGTTTTGTTTTTCCTACGTTCTTTCTTTTTTAATCATCAAGACTTTTTATTGTATTTGTGAAAAAAAACTTTTTTTTTGAAAAGAACTCAAAATTTAGTCTGCATTTTGGGATTGTTTTTACCCTATAGATAGTCATCACAATGATGAAAATTCTGGCATGTTCAGTTGCTGTCATTAAGCAAATCATCACAAGTTTTTAAGCAAGGATGTCATATGTCATTTGCTTGACAGAAGCTGGCAAATGTCACCAATAGTGATTAAGTGACTGCATTCAGTACCATTGCAAATTCAGTTGCTGAAAAAGAGTTCATTAAGCAAGAATCATCAATACCAAATTAAAAATTGCATACAAGATCCAAACAAAAACACCTTCTAAATTCAATAGAAACATAATTATCCTATGCCTATTAGCCATATTGTGGTTCAAGGTATTTTACTCAAAAGGTCAGCAAAAAATTCAGCACTGCAAGCATGGTTGAGTTAAACAACTCATTTTTAATAGTTAAGACCAGCATCTTTACTGAATATTGATTACAGGTTATCTTCCACAACATTAGCTGAACATTTGAACAATTACATTTTAGAAATAATATATATCAACCAAACAAGTTATATTCCTGAGAGAAAAATGAAGGACAGCAGCAGATCTATAATAAATTGTTAGGGCACATCAATAGTAAGAAAAAGAAGATGGCTGCAGTATTGTTAGATGCAAAACTGCTTTTGACAAGTTGCAGTGCTCTTTTTTATTAGCCATTTTAGGTTAAAATACAAGAAAAGATTATAAGACTTGGATGGAAAATGTTTGCAAACAGCAAATATTACCATTGGATTACTCTTCCCACATTTCCCAATTTTTTGCACACAATGCCAGTAGCAACCCACCCCTGATAGCACCTATTCCATTTTCAGACAAAACCTTGAAGATTTGCAATTAATAGGAAGGTGTAATAATAATTAACAAATCTGTTGCAAGATTCAGAAGAGATAGGCTAGCATTTCCTAATTTTAAATTGTACATACTTGTGCAAGCTGTTTATTATTGATTACAAAAATAGATAAAATCCCCAAATGGTAGAATATTAATTGTAGAAGAAGCTGGCTTGTTAAGGGTAAAAACAAAAGAATTTTAAAGTTTGATTTTTTAAAATATGGAAATTTTTAAAAACAAAATTAAGTCCAGCATCTTTACCTTTATCTTCACCATCATTTCTTTTTACTTCATGGACAATTATAGTAAGAAATATTTTATGTGCCACTATGGTGCATCTACATGCAGAAAATAGTTTAAAGACAAGGAAGAATTGTTCTAGGAAGAATAAAAAGTGACCTCAAGATGACAGAATTTGAAACATTTATTTTAAAAAAATAAGCTCATCGACTTGGACATGTACTTCAACTGTTATTTAACTATGACATAGAACAAATAAAAATTCAGTGAATGATACAGTGAATGTAAAACTTCGAAGAATTGCTTACAAAAGAAAAACAGGGAGAGTTCACAATAGAAGAATGGTTGGTAAGGATGATGGAACTTGTGGAGATGGCTAAATTACCATATTTTTCAGAGTATAAAATACACCTTTTCGCTCAAAAAAGAGACTGAAAATCTGGGTGCATCTTATACACTGAATACAGCATTTTTTGCCTCCTGAAACCCCAATCCCTTAACCATAATGGCCGTGCATAGCCTTTAGGAAGCTTATAGAGTGCTCCTGTGGACTGGAAAGGGCAAAAATGAGTGAAAGGGCAAAAATGAGCTCACCCCAGCCCCCAGGAGCACTCTATAAGCCTCCTAAAGGCTATGCATGCCCTTTTTTAAAACAAAAATAACCGGCCCATTTTCACGAAAAATGGGCCGTTTTTGGGAGGCCTGCAGAGCGCAAAAAAAATTTTTTTAATTTGCCTGTTCAAAATCTTGGAGCATCATATAATCCGATGTGTTTTATACTCCGAAAAATATGGTAACTTCTCCAATTAAAAAGAAGTATCTATATTTATGGCTAATTGGAAACCCCTTGTAGACTTTTTGCATAAAACAGAAAAGTTGCACCTATTTGTGGTTTTGATGATTAGAAGAAAATGGATAATGCAAGTGTGATCTTTCTTTTATAACGATAGAGAATTTCAAATCATATATGTTGCAAAGAAACCAGAAGCTTTCTTATTCTTCCTTCCCACGTTTGCTTTTTCTCTTTCTTTTTTTCTTTCATTATTTTTACTCTTTATTAGTTTGTGTTAGCTTTGATGTTCTTTGTAAAACTATCAATAAAAAATATTTTTTTTTAAAAAACAGGAAGGGTTATGGAAAGTTTAATAAAATTTACGCAAAACTATAATTTGAGGATGAAATGACATAGCGTTTTACAGATGGTAAATAGCTCTGCCAATAATAAAATAGACAGATCATTTATTGACAAACATTGAAAATTCCATAATAAAAGTTGAAGAAAGTGGTGATTGTGTAAAAGAAACCTCAAAAGTGTTGGAAATAAATCTATATAATATTCAGAAAATCCTAAAAGTAACATTTCAACTAAAATTACAAGTATTTTTATTAGGAATAAATCCAGAAAACATAAATGAAAAGTATCACAATTTACTAAGATATATGTTGACAGCTGCAAGAACAAAGTTGGCACAACATTGGAAACAGGAACAATCTGCCAACATTATCAGAGTGGGAGACCAAAATATGCAGCAAGGGCAATTTGTAATAAGAGCTTAACTAAATTTATGCAGGAATGGTTCTCTTAAATAACACATACTACACCTCAGGGCAAATTTAAACATTTGGAATATGGTTTCTAAAAAAAAATTATGAGATCAATTAAAAATAACAGATGAAAATACTTAAACAGAATGCTTTAATGTTCAGTATAATGTTCAGTGTAAAGTGTAACTATCTAAATTATGGTTAGTCATTTGGAGAAACAAATGAAAGGGAAGGGAAGAATATGTTACTAGAAGTTTTCCCACGGTACTTTTTATTCGTTCTTAGTAGTTGTTTCTTTTTATTCCATCTTATTTTTTTCTTTATTTATTTCATTAACAATAAAAAAAGTTAAAACAAAAACAAAAACTAAGTAATCTGGTTTGAGTGCTATAATCTCAATTTTTTCCCATCATATTTATTAAAAAATACAAATTTGGGTAAAATTATTCAAACTGAGCAAAATTATTACTAGCTCATAATGCAACACATTAGGCTTCATAGATAGTATTCTCTAACAAGATTGGCAAAATGTTGTCACTCAAAGGTTTTGTTTTAGTTTGTTTCTTTATCGTTGCTAAAAATTTTGATTTGTACACATTTATTGTTTTAATCACATGCTGGTTTTCTCTGTCAAGAATGTTAATAAGATATTTTGTTTTAGTCATTTTGTTATTTTTGCTGCGATCTGAAGGAAATCTCAGCTTTCTATAAACATTTACCCTTGGTTGGCCTGCCATTTAATACATTTCATTTATTCTTCCTCCGTGACAGAAATATCACAGAAATATTTATAGTCCAAATGTTTTATAGCATTCCTAATTATTATAGACATTTTCAAAGGTTTTATAGCAAATTTAGTTTTTGTATGATGAAAGGCAACTGTGGAGAATGTTTCAGTTGTTTGTTTATTTATTTTTTAAGGTAGCATTTCCCTTCTATAAAGATTTTTTTTTAGAAAGCCCTTCAGATAATACATTCTTTGTTATTGTACCAACTATCCTTCATGAGTTACTCTGTTATGCAGCTAAAAATATCATTTTTCCTTGTTGTGGTGTATTTGTTATCTCAATTGCATTGATTAACAAATGGCTGCTAGCAGGAACAACTATTAGCTAGTTGACATAGATAGAAAAAAAGAACTGGGGGAAAGAACTGCTGGACAAAACTTAACATGTTCAGGAGCAGCAATTTTTTCTAGTTGATAATGAGTGTAAAATAGGAGCAGAAAAATTTTACCAGATTGTAAACAGTCCAACCCTACTATACTGTAGTCTTGTTTGGTGCAAATCCAACCAGTCAGTTGCTTTGTACTAATTTAAACATTGGTTTGAAAGTCCAGTACTATTACAATACTGGACTTGTACAATACTGGTACAACACTGGTATTGTACTGGTATAAGTAATGGTATTGATAATCCACTACTATTGTCATCTACTATTGTCTCAGAGAGTCCCGTCCCCCCCTAGCTCTAGGTAGTGATGCCAAGTTTCAGTCTAGAAATAACCGATACTGTGCAATGAAGTGATGGCTCCATTTTTTTGTACCTGTGAAAGTCAGCCTAAATTTATACCTATGTTTATAGATTAACATATGTACTGTAATTTTTATGCAAAGTTATGCAGGAAATGAATGTACTGTATTTAAAACAAAACAAAACAAGGAAACAATGTTTCTGAAAGACAAATTGATCCAGACCTTCTTTCTTACAAAATCATTGAAGAAAGAGTACTCCGTAGTAGGGTGCTCATTCCAAGGTGACAATTAAGATCCTGTATTGAAATGGGGACTTGAATGAAGCAATATTTGGAAGCAGGTAATCATCAAGATGTATTATACCATCTCAGCACAAATCAGGAAGAAAAACAGTTTTGCAGCAAACATGTACTTTTGTCAGACTTGGTTCCATCAGATATGGAAGCAGCAAAAACTTAAAGGTCAAGCTTGCAATATTGGCTAAAGAAAGGCTTATTTCAAACAAACATTAAACTGCAATAAACGAGCAAAAAAATCAAGGATTTGAATTCAACAGCAAAATGAAGATTGGTTCCATAGTGATGGTCAGGGGAAGAATTTAAGAAGATTCGTTTTGAGGTTTATAAATCGATTCATCAACTCATGTGCCAGTCATGTGTCAATTACAAACTTGCATGCCCTTCCTTTGTCTTCCCCTCTCTGAAATGTAAGGCTGAACCCTCTGACTTTGGAGACAGGAAATATTTGAAGTGATTGAAAGCAAAATAAAAACCAGAAGAATTATAGTACAAGCTTTCACCTGCACAGCAAATCAGCTTGAAATTGACACTTGGTTAATGATTGGAAGGGTTAAAGGGTTTTCTGTCTCCTAACAAGTATGATGTGTTTGCTTTTTTATGTCACAGAAAAAATATGGAAGGACAAAAAGAGGATATATTAATCGCCTAAAGCAAGTATTCAAATGCCAGATATCATCCCAAGATGAAACCATGCCCATAGTGTCCCAATGCATTTCACATCGATGTTTGAACTATTAATGTCACAGTGATCTCCATTTCTGAGCAACTTACTGAAGCATAATGAACATGTTTTCATTCATTTCCACAAAACCTTTCAAACAATAGTCTGGAAAGCAGAGACCTAAATGATATAATGGCAGAAGAAAAATCTTTGGCAAAATAACGAATAGACAAAACAAAGGAAGTGAAGTAATCAATCTAAACTCAGGCATTGTTTCCAATTCAATGGAAAATATTAACAAAGAGGATGCCCTTTTCATCATTTAAAAAAAAAGGAATTATGCTTTAAAACCTCACTTTCTCCCCCATGTTTCTAATAATGAAAGAATGCCTATGGAGATTTCAAAGGCACGATTCCTTATTTTTCAAGATTGTCCCATTAACATAGCCTTCACTCTCTGATTTTGTTGCAAATATTCAAGTGTAAGAGACATTAAAAAAAGCAAATATAAATACAGAATCTATTGCAAATAAAGCAAAATGAAAAAGAAGTTCTCTCAAGGATGAATGTAGATATAGAAAACATCCCTCCGTGAGCTCAGACACAAGCAGAAGTATAGAAGGAGAACAGTTTGTTACCTCATTTGTGACTGACTCATGTAAATCAATTCCGTGCATAAATTGGAAAAGCTAAGAAATGCTCTTTTGGCAGCCTGCTCCACTAGCAAATTGCTCTTAGTAATTATATTAATTGAGAGCAGTCTAGAAATAATTTACCAGGAAACCTCTGTCAGAAAATAATCTGCTCAATTCTGGAGAGGTTTTTGATTCAGATCTGTAAACTTTCCAGAATATACTAATAGATTTAATAAAGCAGAGAGAAAGAGCATTGATTCAAGAAACAAGTCCCCCATCGATGGCATGGAGTGTATTGGCTTCACATTTGACCCTTAGATTCTCCCCAGTGCCCTCTCCAGTGAAATTAATCTAGATGAAAACATAAACAAGATGGTAATCATACAGCAGAGACTCCATTCAACATTAATTCTGATCCTGAGCATGAATCTGTAAATGAAATCAAAGATCAGTTTGAGAAAATCAAGAAGCCATCTAGTGCCAGGGGTTTACGACAAAGTTTCACTCCAAGAAGAAAAATCAATATTGTTGTGAAAAAACAACCTAGAAACCCCTAAAGTGGGAAGAAAGTTTAACCTTCTGAAACCAAGGAATGAAATTCCTGATGCATTGAGCCATAAGTCAGACCTGTTTATGTTTCTGCAGCTCAGATAAAACTATTGTGCAATTATTGCTCCCCCTGATTGAGCATTTGTGTTAATGCATTCTCAAATTTGAGCTCATCTTTGTCCAGGAAGCTGATTGTCAGGCAAAATGCAGATGGATAGCTATTTGTCAGGCAAAATGAAAATGGGAGATATGCCAGACAAGGATGTGCTACTTTTATTTCCATCAAACCTAAATGTCACATGCTAAAGTGCTCTATAAAAAGACTGTGAAGCAATTACGGTACATGATTTACATTTAGATTCTGCTGCCTTTTTACTAATAACTGTGTATATTTTTTCTGCTACCTGTATCCAACTACTATTCATGAATGTTGCTGCAGGTCCATAAATTTGACAATAAATTTATGAATCAATTCCCTAGAAATGCTAGCAGCTATAGCAGGTAACTTTAATGCTAGGGTAAGGTTCTCATATATAGTCCTTTACTTTAAATTTGAAATTACTGAATAAATCAAACAAACATTTTTACAGTCAATGAGCAATACAAAAAGAGAGAGAAACTATGCATATGTAAGTAAATAAATAAATAGGTAAAATTAAAATAGCATTAAAATATAGTTATAAAACCTATTTGATCTGATCTAGTCTAGTTAACTAATCCTTTAAAAGGTAATATCTATAAAGTATATCTGCTTTATTTGCTATATTACAGTACAATCCTTCCCTGGGTGCACATATGAATAAATAAGAGAAAATGAAATAACTTTCTGGCATTATTTATTTCCTGTTTTTAAAAATGGCTATGCTTAACAATTTTGAAGTTGTATTGATTCTTTAAAGCTGTTGTATATTCCTATTCTATTATTTTGATTAGTTTAGCATGATAAAATACAACTTCTAAGTGATTCCAGTACCACCACCATCCAAATTTGCCCCAAACAAAAGGTATGCCATTGTAGCCTATTAGTCAAATAAGACATGCAGCTTTTTTGCAGTCTCCTTCTGTCAGTAATTTACATCTAAAAATATCAATGAAACATTTTTAGATATAAATTACTAAAAGAGGGGATTGATCAGGAGTTACTATGAGTGCTATCAATGGTTCAATAATCAATGGTATCTTATTACACTACTTGGACAAGCACTTACACTACTTGGACAACTTCAAAATGAATAAATACTCATCTTCTGTCTTGGGAGTTATTTGTGGAGAATTTGTCCCTCTCAAGTTTAAATGCAGAAATGAGATCTTTTTATATCAAGTGGTTGAGAAAAGTAAATATTTTTCCATTTCCACATACCAAAAGCACCACAATATTTTTTTTTATATTCAAAAAGTTTTATTGGTTTTACAATTTTCTTGGGGAAAGGGTACATAGGATATAAAAGAAATATTTTAAAAGGCATCCATAACAGGAGTGCAGATCGCACCAAGGCTTCATACAAAAGTTAATAATTCTTCA
>JAPKID020002655.1:0-13095 GCA_026931265.2 Tropidonophis doriae | reverse complement strand
GAGAGGGGTGGGGTAGGGCAGGGTGGCCAGCCAGGGATGGGATTTGTGGGTTCTCTGAACTAGGCAGTTTCTTAGCTAGAGGTTCACCCGAATCCATAATCCATGCAAACCCACAGCAGCCACCCCTGGAGGTAGATAGGTAAATAGATAGGTAGATAGGTAAATAGATAGCTGGACACACCAACAGTTTCAGCTGCATTTCTCCAACTTGCTTTCTCTGGAAAAGCTTCTCTAAGCACACACCTCTCTATTTGATTTGCCACATCATCACTCTTACAGCAGATACTAAACTGTGCGTCTTTCTAAACTAAGATGCTTCCCTTATAATTAAACAAACTGCAGCACTGAATCTCAGAGGAGAAAGAGAATGGTGGCTGATGCAATAATCCCAAAGCTGTTGTATACTGCAAAGTGGAGCAAACTTTTGTGTGATCTATCCTGCAACTGCAACAGCAAACTCAATGCCAGATTTGGTTTGCAATTTTCTGAGAAGACATAGAATCCTGGTTAATTCCTCAACATAAACCACAAAAGGTACGACAGACAGTTCTTTTTTCTTTGCATCTCAAAAACATAATACAATCATTACTTACTAGAAAATGTTTCAAGTTTTCTGTAGGTTCAGAATTCACTCATATTCCTTCCACATTAACACTGCCGTTAATTAGACCATCACCTATTTATTTATTTAGGAATTTCATATGACAGTCAAACTAATGTATTGAGGTGATCTCACTAATGTATATGGCTCATTGACAATATCCTCAAAAAGGATATTAATGTCTCCAGTAATGACAGTCAAAATTCAATCCTGAACTGGTACAACATAAAGGCAAAATAAAGCAAACCATGCAATGCTTTAATATGATGTGTGAATCAAGCCATTGGCCCTAATTGCACTTCTTCAATCAGATCGGTGGGGAGAATTAGTGTGATATGCAAGCGCCAAAAAAATCATAATAATTGATTCAGTCAATTAACCAGAGATTAAACTTAATCCCAAACAGAACCAGTCATGCAGGACTAAACAACCCCCACCCCATTAAATCATACAATGGAAACACCTAAATTGGATAAGTGACTGAATGAAGCTGAGTTCACAGCTGCCTGCTTGGCCAAGAGAAAAGGGGCTAGTGTTATAAAACTTGGTTAGTATTTCCCTGACACAAACATTATTTTCATTGCTAATTTTATAGTCTCCCAGGAGCTAATTTTATAGTCTCCTTTCCCTCAGGAGCTCAAGTAGGTATTTATATAATTTCTCTTGTTTTTCTTCATATAACCACCATTGTGAGAGATGTTGGGATGAGATAAAATGACTGTCTAAAGTTACCCTCTTGAACTTCTGTGGCTGAAGGGGAATCTCAGTCTTCTCCCACTTCTAAGGCCAAACCACTAACCACTAAACCACACTGACACACTACAATCCCATATAATAGGTAGATCAGGAATGTCCAAAGTTGGCACCTTTAAGACTTGTAAACTTCAGCTCCCAGAATTCCCCAGCCAGCCAGGCTTGTGGATTTCTACTCCCAGAATTCTGGGAGTTGAAGTCCACAGGCCTTAAAGTTGCCAAGGCTGGACACTCCTGAGGTAGAACATAGTTCAGAGAAAAGATGAAATCACACACAGGTTATTTTTTTTGGTTTCTAGGTGCTGTAGAAAATGGAATTTGACAGGATTGTGGGAATAGCGTTGTGAGAATAAAATTACATGCCATGTAGTTTATGATTTAGAACTCAGGCAACTCTGGTTTATGGGCCAAATTTATGGCTCATTTGCATCCAGCCCTTTGTACCTCATTCAGCAAACCATAATTATATAAACAATGGCTTAGTGTATATAAAGAAGACACTGTAAAAAGCATAGTTAGGTACATTAATTTCTATAGCTTTAACAGCATGACTAATTCTTCACAAGTCTGCACCTCTCTTTTTATTGAAGAAGACAAGAAATCAGTTGCTGTAATACTTAAAACATCTGTTGGTCATAAACTATGTTAGACTTCTACTGACTTGGTCAAAACTCATTCACATCACAGATGAAAAGAAATTAATCTACAAATGCTTTCCAAACAGGTAGGAATATTGTGTCAGAGCTAACGATTCATACGATCATTTGCAGCTATCATTCTAGAAGAAAAGATGTTCTTAGCACATTTATTCTGGTGCTTAGCACAGTTCTGCCAATTTAAATTCTATTTGGAACAATATAATGGATTTATGGAACTTACTGAGGTCTGTCAGAATCTTCAGGTTTAGATTGTTGTATAGAATTACAAGTGTCATCATAGGAAATAGCAATTGAAATCAGTTACAAAAGAAAAAAAAAGATGGAGGGGGGCGAGGGGAAACCTTGCTTTTGGGGCCTAAGAAGGCGGCAACATATTCTGTAATCATATTCCCATTACATACAATTTGATAAAAGCAATGCATTCTTTTTATGTCGGTAGTCATAAGGTCACTTTCTGAGGACAGGCCTGCATAATTTTGAAAACCCAGAAGAAAGATGATGTGGAGCAGATGGCAGGAGTGGGAATATATTAACAGGCAAATGTCACCACCTAAAGCATTTCACCAGCTGTCAATTGTAAAAATCTCTTTTGGTTGGATACGCTTTTTCAAAAAAAAAAATCTATCTGCTTAAAATACCTTAATGAGCAGCTCTTTCTCCTCCAAAGCTTTGCCTGACAGGGATAAAAGGACCTCCGCTCTTAGGATAAAAGTGGATACACGGACCCAGGCTTAGAGTTTCAGGTGATGATGGAAAAGATTCACGCTGAGAGCAAAGTCTGCCCTGGCCAGTGAAGCAGCTGAAAGGTTGAAAGATCAAGCCTTATCTTAGTCTATCTTTCTGTTAAATCCAGCCAGGGGATCAGGGAGAGATAAATAAATAAATAAATAAATAACTGGGTTTTTTCTTGGCTGCTTAGGAAACAGGGATTAGAACTCTGAACCTGTCTCCCAGGGAAGATGTTCAAAGGATATCATATTAATACTATGAGCCTCCTGTCATTGCTGTAGTGCCAATTGCAGTGTTTCAGAGAATCATTTAAGCAAAAAGATGTGGTTTATAATATAATATAAGCCACAATTGAAAGGAAAGTTAAGGGGTGGGGGGAATGGTGAAATTGCATCATTACGGACTTGCATTGAATTATTGAGGTGCAAGGACAAAAGGCAATGCAGACAATCTACCCAGTTCTTTCACCATCAGTTTATATTACATGTAGACCTTACCTTACAACCATAAACGAGTCCAGAATTACAGTTGTAAGTCATTAACTGGATCATCAGGTGATCAACACAATTTTATGGGGTGGTTTTTTTTTTTTTTTGCTATAGTCATTAAGCAAACCTGTTATCTCCAATGGGTGTTCTTTACTGGAAACAGGAAGTAAATAGGGGGGGGGGATTTCATAAATTGTAGTCATGGGACTATGGGATATTGTAAAGGGCTGTAAATATGGGCCAGCTGCTGAGCACCCAAAGTGGAGGGGTGGCCTTTAAAATTTTCTTATTTGCTTATTTGGAGGATCCATTGTAGCTCCAAACAGCAACAAGTCATAAGATGAGGAGTACTTTTGCTGATATCGGAGGGAAATGGGCACAGGAAGCTGTGTATATATAGCAATAAAGGATGATTTGTAGTTCAGGGTTGAAATGAGAAGTTCTTACTGCTCTCTGAGCTTGGTTGATTTTCTGCAGATGTTTCATTACCCAACTAGGTAACATCATCAGGGGCTGAAGTGTCCTATTCATTTGCATAGGTTCCGGTTGGTTGGTCTTGTAACTGATTAGATCACAAGGCAATCACAAGGCTGACTGAATCGCAAGACTGGAATCACCAGACAAGAATCATACAACATCATCATCTCTTTTCCCATTCACCAGGTGGGCAGTCAAATCAGTGTACTGAAGATGTATGTGTACTATTCAGCCTGTTCAGTGAATTTCATTATGGAAGACTTCATTTTCCCCAGCTTTAGTTGTCAGAGGGTTATGCTGACATAAAGGTTGGCTTGCTTGTTTTAAATTGGAGTTTCTGTTCCCCAAACACAGCAATGTTTAACACTATGTGAAACATCCTGCTCGGGGCTAAATCAAATCCTTGGGAATTGTTTGACAATGTCGCTTGACCTCTTTTTCTTCTTCTAACCCAACCCGCTCCCTTTATTTGCTTACTCCTAAATGGACAAAATCTTTCCAAGGTAAAGCTACAGGTACTCCTCAATTTACAATCACGATTGAGTCCAAAATTTCTGTTGCTAAGCGAGACACTTGCTAAGTGATTTGGGTCCCACTTTATCATTTTTCTTACCACAGTTATTAAGTGAATCACTGCAGTTGATAAGTTAGTAACTGTCAGGTCTGCCTCTGATGATAACCAAGAAAGAATCCATTCAACTCCATTTTGAAAGAATTAAGAGTACTTTTACTGGTTATGAAAAGATAGCAGTGAGGTAAAGCAAGTTCTGAGACCCAAGCGCGTGAAATCATACATATCAATATATGTCCAACACCCTTTTCCCAACAACCCCCACCTCATTGTCCAATGCGCAATCCCCTTAGGTGTCATGTGGGTTGCATCTCTAGGAGCATCATCAGGATGGCATGCAAGACCGTTGACCTTGACCACCACACAGCCCCAGCCAGTGGTATGCGAAGCAGATGGTGCAAACATACCCCCTTCTCCAAAACACCCTCCTGCACCATTCCCAATGACCAAAGCCCCTCCCTCCCCATTTCAACGGCAGCCGAAGCGAGCAACAAAGCGGAGGCTGACAGTTACACAGTTGTTACGTGAATCTGGCTTCCCCATTGACTTTGTTTGCCAGCAGGTCACAAAAGGTGATCACATACTCCTGGGGCACTACAACTGTCATAAATATGAGCCAGTTGCCACCTGCCTGAATTTTGGTCACATGACCATGGGGATGCTACAACGGCTGTAAGTGTGAAAAACGATCATAAGCCACTTTTTTTCAGTGGTGTTGTAACTTTGAATCAGTGGTGGATTCCGGATCACATTGCAACCAGTAGGGTGCAACAGGGCCTGGCGTCCACCACATGAACGCGCACAGCGCAGGTGCACACACATGCATGCGTCCTTACCTCTTGTGATGCTTTTACAAGCCTCTGCAACGCTCCAGCTGTTCGGTGGAACATTGTGCAGGCACCGTGCACTCCATGTGTGTGCACAGAAATGTCAAAGAGCTCAACTACAGGTAAGGAGCTTGGGCAGGCAGGTGGGCCCCCTGGAGCACTGTACTGGAAAGGTGCTCTGGGAAGGCACCGCTACGCCCATACCGGGGTGTACTATCTGCAACCCACCACTGCTTTGAATGTTCACTAAACAAATGGTTGCAAGTCAGGACCACCTGTAGAACTTTCTAATCTACTAGATCAATCTTGAGAGGTTCTACAGTATGGGTACTGTAGAACCTCTCTACTGTCCACTTTCCCCTATCCAAGTTGGGAGTGCCTAATCTCTTAATCCGGGCCTTTCTCTGGGAAGATGTCAGGTTGCCAAAAACCTTCCTCCACAATTCCTCCAGGTGCACATTCCATCACGCTTTTCTGGCATTGGTTAGAAATCTCAGCGTGTTCACATGAAATGATATTGTGTTAATGCCTTTGTTCCTCCCATCCCAAATGAATTTATTCAGAGATGCTCTTCTTCTCACACGTTCTTTCAGATGGTTTACCTCAGGGGTGTCAAATTTATGACATCACGTCATCACAATTCCGTCTCCCCCTTCGTTAAGCTGGGATTGGACATGGCCAGCACATGATGCAACCTTGACACCCCTGGTTTACCTAGTTCTAATTTTCTTTTTATTTAAAATATAATTTTATTGAATCATTAAAAAACAAAAGTATAAAGAATGAAACATTAAATGATACAAAGTGATTGCAGAGAGTATTATAATATAACACTAATAAGAAAAGCAAAAAAAGTGAAAGAAAACAGGACAAAGTGAAGGGGTGTTATCGAAGCATATAGAAATTCTAAGTCAGCAATGCAAATTCCGCTTCTTTGAGTTCCTTTGTAGCCAAGCGTACCAGCGATCCCAGCACGTATAGAATAGTGATTCTTGTTTGTCTCTCAATAGGCTGGTAAGCTTGTCTGCTTCCGCGCAGTCCATAATCTTGTTCTAATTCTAATCTAATTCTAATTTTCCAAACCTTCCCTATTCATAGCTTCAGGAGATATTAGGTGACACCTATTTTTTTTTTTTAATTCTTGTTCTTAAAATCTGTTCCGTTTATTTGGGGGCCTGCCTGTATTGCAGTACAGCAAAGCTTATCACTGATTAAACACATGGTTTTCTTTATCAGTCGGCTTGTTGTAAGACTGCCTCAAATCAAGTCATCATTAGAACCTAAATTTCTCTATTCCTAGTCTGGCCCCTTAAGCATTGCCACCCAGTGCCTCTCATTTTTCCTTGTTCCTGAAATAATTATAACACTTAGTTACTTACCCTTTCTCTGTCCCCATAAAGAGCCATGTTTTAAAAAATAATTATATCCAGATAACATTAAAGATCACAATGTCTTTCACATTGATGCCTTTGATTGCATTTTAACAAGATTTTGTTTCCTGTGTTATTGTCAGTTCAATATTCTATTGCCAAGGCAGCAACCAACTGTTAACTAAATCATTTCAGAGAATATTTATACCTCTTTTTCTCCTACAAATACTTTTGTCATTTTTCGACAAAGTTCATAAATTATGGCTTTGTGAGGGAGTGGGAGAATCAAATTAATAGCATATTAGAAGGGGGTTTCCCCCTTTCATGTACAAATTAATTGTACCCCTTTGCAATTTGCTTCATTCACTGTGCCTTGGCTTTGAATTTTAAGGCTTATTAAAGGTTTATATGGTACTGAGGCATCCTCTGATTTGTTGTGCACACAATCTCAATTATCCTTTTTCTACAAATTGAAAGCAAAGACTCACTGCTGGCTATAGGCCACTAAAATGCTGGCAGATTATGTCTGTTTCAGCTAGCACCTCCAAAGAAAAGGCTACATCTTAAATATGAGCTGCCTGTTGCAGCTTTAAATTTACAAGCAATCTGATCTCAAGCTATTAATTGTTGAGAAGTAAAGTACCCATTGTGGCAAAATGACACAACTCTCTGCTGTAGGCATTGTATTAGCAAGAGACAAGATGTTTCCTGCTAAGTATGGCAGTGTCATCTTAGGCAAGAGTGTTGTTCAACACAAGTACAGCATGTGTACAACAGATTGTTGAGTACATCATGTTTTTGGCAGGTTTCTACGAGGGATATAATGGCACCTTTATCGTCCTCAGCACTTACATGTATGGAGAGTGTATATGTGTGTAAGGGAAGCAATTAAATATCATGCACAGCTTTGAATGGTGAGAAGCCAATCCTATTTATTGTGTTGATCACTCTCTATGAATACAGTCTCATAAGAACCAAACAAAAGGAAGCGGTGTTTTAAACTGAGGGTCCTTATTTGCAGAGGCATACAACAACAACAACAAAATACTAAAAAATATACTTAATCTAACATCCATTGAGACGGAATGAATTTATCCAACATGTCCTTGGCTTCTCACTTCCCAAGAAAATAAGCAATGAATGCAATGATTTTTGAATAAAACCCATTTCTGTACCATTTCTGACATATAGATGAAAAAACCAAGTTCTTGATATGGGTTATCTGAACACAATATGTCCAGTTAAACCAGTCAGAAGAGGAGGTATAACACTGAGATGTTCCCAGTCAAACAACAACAAGGAAACCTGTTTTTACCTAAAAAATATTTTCTATTTTTTAGTTAAGAATACAATGAGAACTTTAAAAAAAAAAAGGATAATACTGTCTTTTCATAGATGTATAAAATTACAACATATTTAGAAGTAAAAACTTATTTACTTATCAAATGTTTTGCAGTGGTGTAGAGTAGAGCCAAGAACATTATTTGTATCAGAGAACATCTCTCAGGAAAATATGACCTTTGCTATGTGCATCTATACTTTCCAACCAACATCTTGACCCAAGATGATACTATATGAAATAGATGAAACAGACCTCACAGTGGAAATGCAGGGCTGCCAAAAATGTGTTCCTTTTTTCTGTAGAAAGAAAATATGATTGGCAGCTTCTTCTTGTGAGGCTTCCTGCCTAACAACAGAGAACTGTGCATCCCCATCACAGTCAGCATCACTTAAACACGCAGTGTCCAGAAATGGGGGCGGAGGAGTACAGTGGCTTTTAGATGAATTCATTACAACAAAAGCTTTGATGATCCACACTCTGTTTGTGTTGTGTGGTGTTGTTACATTGAGACCAAAGGATATATGTACACATCCCACCACAGCACTATTTCATCCATTTCTAGATGAAATGGAAAGTTTAGTAAATTACTACTGCTTCAACAGACTAACAAGTTACTCTGATAAACATATAGAAACAGTATGCAAATATTTCTACAGGCGGTATGTATTTCTTTTTCAATTTTGACTGCATAACAATAGCCTGAAGACCTCATTACAATTCCTAACATACAAATCCATTTTAAAAATGCAGTTAAATATTATTTGAATAAGGAGAGCCAGAAGAGAATAGTGGTTAATGTGCTAGGCTAGAATTGCATGGTGGGAAAAATGGTTTTGTTGAATAACACTGAAGTTTTATTTCTTAATCAGTAGAACATTCTGAAACTCGTATTTTACTTTTTGTTGCTTGTGGGAATATTTGCGTATTCACCAAGACAATTGCTTGCTGGAAGATTCGTAGTGGAGAGTAGTTGTAATGGTATTACAGCAATCTGGCTTGGGGTCAACTCATTTTGCATTCTCTGGGAGAAGACGGGGCGAATCTTATGAAGACCAACATTTCAATGATGTCCCTATATAGTAGTCATAAAAATTTAAGAGGGAAAAAAAATTCAGAGAGAAAGAATGCTTGGAGGAGAAAAATTAACACTTTTCCAAGGCTTTTCTTTCCTTTTAGTGGCTCATATTTTTCTGCTCTTTGAGAGCATCCATGACTAGATTTAATACCCAATCATTTTCCCAAATCCAATTTGACTGCCTAACGGGGTTTAATTTACATGATGATACAATTTCTCACACCAGAAAGCATAGTAACCCTTCTTCTTCATAGGTTAATGGTGATCTAGCTTAAAGCCTAAAAGATAATTACAAGGAATGTGCTTCAGGTGACAAAGTACTTTTGAAAATCCCAGATTGTTGATAGCTTTTTAATTATAACACTGTCCATCATTTTTTTAAAAAGTGATCGGTCTCCCAAAGAATTTCAAATCATTTTTATTGTATTTGTATACTTTATTTTTTTTTATTTTTTTTTTTAGAATATTGCTCTTTATGGTAATCAATACTTCCAATGAATGTGTTCCCTAAGGCTTATTTCTGCCTCTCTCCATCCTACCCTCCCTTTTGTTTTAAAATGAAGATGAAGTGCTGGGTTAATTCTACCCTCCTTCTCCTGCAAAATGAAATAAAAAAGAACATCAAGTCCAGAATATAAACATTTATTGACTTGCTGCTTGTCTTTCATACTCTGCTGATATTTTGTGACATTTAAAAACTGGAAACTTTGTGATGTTTTGAGGAAAGAAGCCTGGAATTAAAGAATTGAGATGAGAAGATTATTCATCAGTATCGCAGATGAAGAAATACTGGGGGAGCGGGGGATCCTCTTGTGCAGAGGTGGGCAACTATGGCCTCTTTACGACCTATGGACTTCAACTCCCAGAATTCCTGAGCCTGCTCATATATGTTTTAACTATTGCAGTCCTCATGATTTAGCCCCCCTTTTTAATTTTCTATATTAAGTACAGTACTGTATACTATACATAGAAGGATAAAGATATTGGTGAAATTCAAATTTTTAAACTACTGGTTCTCTGGGCGTGGCTTGTTGGGCATGACAGAGGGAGTGCACTGCAAAATCTCCATTCCCACCCCACTCCAGGGGAAGCATATTGCAAAATCTCCATTTCCACCTCACTCCAGGGGAAGGATATTGCAAAATCTCCATTCCCTCCCCACTCCAGGGGAAGGATATTGCAAAATCTCCATTCCCTCCCCACTCCAGGGGAAGGATACTATAAAATCTCCATTCCCTCCCCACTCCAGGGGGAAGGAAACTGCAAAATCCCCATTCTCTCCCTATTCCATTAACCTGCTTTCCAGCTTTGCTCTCATGTGCAGGACAACAAAAGAAGACCCAGCCAATCAGCTGAGTTTGGAGGCAGCAAATAGATGGGGGCAGGGCCAGCCAAAGGTAGTATTTGCTGGTTCTCTGAACTACTCAAAATTTCTGCTACCGATTTACCAGGACCAGTCAAAACCCGCTGAATACCACCTCTGGCTCTTAATGTAACCAACCAACCAACAACTACAAAGGCCAATAATGAGAGGGTTGGCAGAATGGAGGCTGGGTTAGCCTAGTCTACATTTGATGCAAACTTAATGTAATTCACACAGTTCCGAACTGGTAGATAAATCAAAATGAGCCGATACTTCCTTTTTTTCCCCTGAATGATGCACTGGCTTTTAATAATTAAGAAAGGAATGTAAATAATTGAAAAAAGTCCTAAATGAATACATTAGAGGAGAGTGCGCACCAAAGAAGTGAAAGTGATATTTTTTTCCCCCAACAAAAACATTAATGAAAGCTGTGTAGGAATGTGCAAAATGGAACGGGTGAAAAACTTCCTTGAAAAATGCCTGGTAGAACAAGGAAAAATAGTGACAATGCCATCTAGCCTCTGCTTTTAAGCCACTAAAGGCAAAATGGAAAGTTGGCACCACATAGAGTGAAACTACAAATTAACAGAATTGGAAGGGACCTTGTAGGTCATCTAGCCCAACCCCCCACTTAAGCAGGAGACTATTTCTTCTTGAAAGCCTTCAGTAACGAAGCTCCCACAACTTCTGAAGGCAACTTCTGTTCCATGGGTTCATTGTTCTCGCTGTCAGAAAATTCCTCCTTATTTCTAAATTGAATCTCTCCTTGATCAGTTTCCATCCATTGTTCCTTGTCTGGCCTTCGGGTGCTTTGGAGAATAGCTTGACCCCCCTCCTCTTTGTGGCAGCCCCTCAAATATTGGAAATCTGCTCTCCTGTCTCCCCTGGTCCTTCTCTTCCCTAGACTAGCCATGTGCAGTTCCTGTAGCCAAACTCAAATGCTTATAAGAACATGATTCACATGTTCCAAAACCCCAACGGCAATTAAACATGGACTTGGGACTTGACCACCCCAAGTCCCTTCGGGGAGAGGGGGCGGTCAATAAATCCAAATAATAAATAGATAATAAATAAACTAAAGCAGATGGTGTAGATTCAGCCCTGCACCAAAACCAATTTTCTCAGGAGGACTTAATTGTCCCGCATCGTTATTCTCAAGCAGAGTGGAGGCAACCTTCAGATCTTTTGTTATGAATAGGTCTTCCTCAGAGGTGGTATTCAGCTGGGTCAGACGGGTCCACCCAAAATTGTAGTGGAAATCATGAATGGGTCTGCTCACCCCTCCCCCCCCCATTTATGCCATCCAATTTAGGCACTTTTTTTAGCGCATGCATGGAAGCAGTCTTGTTGGTTCCGGCTGCTTCAACTAATGGTTTGCTCCGGGAAGCACTGCGGGTGGGCGTGGGCACAGTATTAAAAATGCTTCTGCACATGCCCAGAAGCAAAAAAAAAAAAACAAGACGATGATGCCAGCGTTGCCAAAAGAACCGGTTTCGGGGGCGTGGCTGGCTGAACCGGTAAGAACCCACCTCTGCATGGAAGGCTGAGCCCGAAGGACATTTGCGAACTGGTAGGGAAGGTGAGTGAATACCATCACTGGTTTTTCTATTTGGGAACTCCAGGGACAAACGAAGAAGATAAAGACAAAAGTTATATTCTGCTTTCAAATTCTCTGGCTCAGAGCACTGGTGGGTTCTGGATCCCGTTGCAACTGGTATAGTGCAACAGGGCAGGGCATCCACTACATGCACACACGCAGCATGCGAGCAGTGCACACCTACATACTTACCACCTGCGATGCTCCATCTGCTTGGCAGAGCGTCACACAAGCAGTGCATGCTCCATGCACATAAGGCCCGATCGGCTCAAATACAGGTAAGGAGGGCAGGTGGGCTCTCTGGAGCACCATACCAGAATGGTACCTGGTGCTCCAAGCAGGCGCCATTATGCCCAGGCATACCAGGGTGTACCTGTCATATCCCACCATTGGCTAAGAGGGAAAATGTCTGCTAGTAGACCGGCCATTCTCAATGAGTAATCAAGCTGTTCCTTTGCGGCTTTCTTCCCCATTTGATCATCCTCTCATTGACATGCCACTTCTGGACATTTTGATTTGCTTCTGTCACAGTTATTTCCACGTTGTTCATGCATCATCATTCCTGAGTCCAACAGGCTGTAGAACATTTCCATATCCTGTCGCTTTTCGACTCCTGGGCTGGCTCAGCTCAGAATGAGTTAACGGTAAGGATGCTGTTGTGCTGGTGGGGAACGTAACACTCCAACCTTCCAGGTCGAAGTGCCTTTCCTTAAAATAAATAAATAAATATGCCTCTGTACTACAAGTGCAATTATGACTTTTGATTTGCACTGGGGGAGATGAGAGCCCATTCCTTCGACATTTGGGAAAAGGGAAACCAGAGTATTCTCCGCTGACCTATTTAGAGAAGGCTGATAGATCCATAAGGTTGACCAAGCATTGCTTAGCTGCGTGTTAAAGGCAAATGCAGCCACTGGGAGCCATCAAGGGCTTAGCTTGGCATGGATTTTATGAGCAATTCATTCTGGACCTTATTCTCATTCACAGAACACTGCTCAACAGGAAACCTTTGATTCCCTGAAATCAAAAGGTGAACCAAACGAGAACATTATGACCAATCCTTTACAGGGCAGAAACCAAAGCAGTTTCACTCTGCAGCAGGGTGGTGGTTTTTTTTTCCCCCCCAGGATAAAAGACTTCAATTATGAGATTCACAGGACTCATTTGATCATTTGTTCCCAATGAATAATTAAGCTCGGTTTATTATATTTCTTCCCCCCCCCACCCATACACCCCACCCACT
>JAPKID020002654.1:0-13096 GCA_026931265.2 Tropidonophis doriae | reverse complement strand
GGGAGGGAGGAAACCTCCTTTAGTTGCTACACCCTAATATCACAATGCCAAAATCAAAGAGACCAATGACACTCATTTCCCCCACTCACTAGTCCTTTGCCAGGTTCTGCCAATCACAATATCAGCATTTATAATTCATCAGGCTCTATACGCAGGTACTAATTAATACATAAGTGCTAATCCTTGGTAATAACCTGCAAACAAATCAATACAGAATTTACCATTTCTTAAATGTACACTTGAGCTCAGTATTGACAAACACAAGAGGGTGCATATCCACTAAAAGTTCAGAAAAAATTGAATTTGATAAATAAATGGAACCAGCAAGGACTCTTATTTGCATTTTAAATGTATACTTAATATTCCAGATCCACAGGCAGAAGAGCATGAACAGAATGTATATACATCAAAAAATAATCATCAAACCAGCGCAAGATCAGAGTAAATGGAAATCAATCTGTTGGTGATCTAGTCTCTTCCCTTCATGCCCTATGGGAATAATTAACCATCTTGCAGATCATGAGAATGCTGGTTCAATTTATGCAACTGACAAATCATGCCAGATGGTTGCTATTCTTGCCCCAAGTATGCCAGATCAAGTATCTTGTTGTAAAGTAACATCTGTCTGGGTTGGGCTGTGCTTGTGTCTACAGCCTCATCTGCTTGGTCTTGTCCAACTTTCACCAATATATGGTGAAGGGGAGGCAAGCCATGTGTGCCCCATCTTAACTAGACCATCTGACTGATGTGAAATGCATTCCTCCCTGTATTGATATTTGAGGAATAGCTCCCCTCTGGCTGCTAAAGATAAATCCTAAATGAATCTACTATTAGAAAGCAAACAAATGAAGCAGGCAAAGGGAATCTGGCACGGTACACAATCTTGAACTGATTGCTCAGAGCTGCATAACAATGTCTGATGGCTGTGGGTTACCCTGCTCCTTGCTTCTGATGGCTGATTCAAACTGGTGGTAGAATGGAGAAAATCTTTAAGTTTCTATTTAAAAGTTGGAAGAAAACTCTCTTTAATATATGTAATGTAGCACAACAATGCTATTACTACGACAACATCTAACTGGAAGAATTAAGTCTATGAAAATGCAAACAGGCATTCTTGGTGGAAATTGGAAGGAAATGTTATTTCAAATTTTAAAGGTGGGGTTAAGAATATTCTTCTCTTTCTTTCCCCTGTAACCATCCTCTTCACTACAATAGTTTAAAACAAGCAGCAGACTTGAACATAATTTTGGGGGGATAATGAAGAGATGGATCTTCCAAACTGGGTGGGTAAATGAGAACTATACACTGTTCGCTGGTCATATCAATGATCACATCAGCCTTGAGTTTCAGATTCAGGTTGGGATTCGTTTTCAAGGTGCATTAGGAGGAGATGGTGGAAATATAACTGAAGGTGGAAGATCCCACATTTCTCCATTGGGACCCCCTTTACCAGCTAATCTAGGTGGAATTCTGAATTTTCCAGCATAAGTCCCATTGCACCAAATCTGTGCTCAAGAAATATGCCATTCCAGTTTTTAGTCCAGATGTTTTTAAGTTCTTAAGGACATCTTAACTTCTAGTCCAGATGTACTTATGTTCACATATCATCAACCTATCTGCAATTTAAAGTTGGGCCAGAAAATGAAGCCAATGAAATTCAACGCTAGTCTAAGTGGGGTCTTTTTTTTTAAAAAAAAGTTAAATTAAAAGAAAACAAACCTTTGGTCATTTGACAAAATAATATGACCTCTCTTCTTCCCCTTTTTAAATAGGAGTGATCATGGTGAGAAAATAGTAAGCACATCCCACTATGATCTTAAAGAATGCAGAAGCAGGGCAATGGATGGTTTCACAAACACTTCTATCAGTCTAACTGGCACTATCTTTCAGGCGCCCACTGAACCAATTAAAATCTGTTTTAATTAAAACCTATCAGCCAAGATGAGCAAGTGGCAGAGTCCATATGCCCATACAAACCCCTTTCAGTGCATGTTGTCCTAGGATTATCTAAAGATACTTGGCTCTTCCTGTGTCACAGCAGAGGGTGTTTCAGAAGCTCTTGCTGAAGGGTAGAAAAGATACGTTGTGCTCTGGATTTTCACCCTGACATCTGGTTGGACACGGTGAGAGATCCGGAGATTACTGAGAAGAGAAGCCCATTAGAAGCTCAGAAGTGTCTTTCCCCTCCTCCCCATTTTTAGAGTAAAGCATATGAGTATTGGGCAGCCATATTTTTGTTTCATGTTTTGTGAAATGAGACGAGAATTTTAAGTGGGGAAAAGACAGGTAGGGATTATCTACTGATTAAAAGAGAACAATCTATATTGAAAGAAAGGAAATGCAAACCAACAAATCCTACTGCAAAATTCTGTAATTAAGCCCTTTCATCAAAGATAGATTTCTTCCCACTTCCTTCTATTTTGGTGCTGTTTTAAACATAGAAAATATTACAGCAGTTAGAGGGAGGATTAGTACAAACAACAAAACATATGGTATCGAAGAAATATAAAAGAAGCATAGACAAGTACTGTATTATTTTTTATTTAAAACAAAAGTTTGAGAATAGCTATAATTTCCTCTGAAAAGAATAAAAAAGAAGCTCCTAATGATGTTGATATAATAAAATAAATATTTAACACCGATTAATGCTCTGAGGCAATCAGTTGAAAAGGAAGCACAGTTCAGTCCTTTGGAATATTCTAATGTTTCACATAAATGATGGTCGTTAACAAAATTGAGAGAGATCTGCCTCTATTGTTATAAGGAACCACTGAATTCAAGAGAACAGCATCAAACTCTTTATTGCTCAGATATTCATTACTCTAATTGTAGTTTGTTCCCTAGAATTGTGTAACATTCATGTGACTCAGAACAAACCTTTTGAAAGGTAGGCTTGACACCAATCACCTCAGTGAGATGGCCAGTGATAAGTAAATAAAATATGCTATCCAGAGGAATATTTAAGTGCAAATATGATCAGTAAATTGGCTGGGCCTTTTAATGTCTCCTGTTAATCACTGACTTGAATCCCACAGATCCATAAATGGAGAGGCAATAAGTAATTGGCTCAATTCCAAATGAGGGATTCACAGTAGATGATGGTAACTGGTGTCTACCCCTTGATCTTTTCAGTCTTTTCAAAATTCCTGCTCCACTGTCCCTTTTAACCACGTCTTCTGAGAGCCTGAATTTAGAATCCTTTCCCTCTCAACTACAGTAACTCTTTGTTAATGGCTTCTAATCCCCTCCCTATCTTTCATTTCCCTTGTTCTTCCCTTATGCCAACTGCTTTGTCATTCCAAAAGATTTGTTCTCAGCATAGACACTGTGACATGGATTAAAATGATCATAATAATTGAAGATAAATTAAACAAACAGGAGACTTCTACTTAATGTAAAATTATCTGAGAGTAGAGTTAAAAAGGCTAAGCAGATTCAATGTAGTATATTATCTAATAATGGGTCCAAAATACTCCACACTGTTGATAAAATATTCCAAGAAATAATAGATCTTTCCACTTTTCTTCAGGAATGGTCATAGAATCATAGGGCTGGAAGGTATCTTGGTCATTCTAGAGCTAGTTCCATAATCTTCCAGAACTAAACCTTCCAGAACAAGAAGTAATTTATGATGTATAGTTTAAGGGATCTTCATAGGATTCAAAACTTGTGAAAAAATGCAATAATTTATTCATAAACTCATGATATTTTATAAATCATGGTCATTAGCAATATATCAAAGGTATATATAAATTTAATTTACAAGCAGAGCAGCTTTCATATTATCCAAAGCTCTCATAGTCCATGTAAGGGAGAAAAGTCAAAGAGTTTCTTGGCAGCAAGTAAACAAGAGTTTGGAAGTGAAATTAAAAAGGAGGGCGAGACTAGGAAGATGAGAGTTATCAGATAAACTGTGTGTTCCAAGGAACTTTATGCTTAGCTTTATAGAATGAAAAGCTTATCTTCTGTGCAGCTGCTGAATGCAAGGGATGTTCTTGAGAGATGCTGTGTGTTCATATGGATGAGTGACTGCTTCCTGATGTGTAAGTAGAGGTAGCTATAGAGGCTCTGGAAAGAATATAAGGCTTCCAGGTTTTTTTTAATGAATTGGTGAACAGCCAAATGTTGGATGCAGGACAGCCAAAGGGGGGAATGGGAGGGGAAGATTGAAAGAGAGGCATTCCCTTGCCTTGGAAGAACTGAGACTCAGGGATGGGAAGGATCAAGTCCAGAAATTCTTTTTTATTTTATTTATTTATTTCCAATTTATATCCCACACCTTCTCCTAGAAAGGACCCAGGGCGGCGCACAGGTAATATTAAAAACCAATACATATATACAAAATATATTAACTAAAAAACTAATTAAACTATAACCCTGTGCTAAAACAATTATAAAACCCACTAATTAAAATTTTAAGCAATAAAAGTCAGAATCGGGAGGTTAGGCTAGGCTGGCTTGTTGAAATAAGAGCATTTTGAGACGCTGGCGGAAAAGGCGGAGGTCCAAGGTGGTGCGTAATTCGGGGGGCAGGTCGTTCCAGAGGGCAGGGCCCGCCACAGAGAAGGCTCTTCCCCTGGGTGTCGCCAACCAGCATTGTCCAGCTGACGGTATCCAGAGAAGGCCCTCTCTGTGGGAGCGGATCAGTCGGAGGGATGTATGGGGCAGGAGGCGGTCTCATATGTAGCTAGACCCCGAGCCATGGAGCGCTTTAAAGATGGTCGTCAGCACCTTGAAGGTAGGATGAAGGATGTAGGATGAAGGATGAAGGTAGGATGAAGAGAACCCACCCAGAAGATATCCCGGCATGGTGCCTGAAGGATTTCTTAGAATCACAGCTAGAGCTTAGAATCCTGTTGCATCCATTCATCGATAGAGCAGCATTTGAAACTAAATCATCTCCACATAATACATGGAACAATCGGACTGGTTTACTTTCAGCATATGAATAGGAGAGAATACTTATATATCCTTTCCTCCTTTTCAAAGAAAATAGACATTGCTTTCCTTCGTTATGTACCAATTTCTTTCTGGATTGTTCAGTTTGGCTTGTAATAGAACCCCAATATATTAAATTGCTTTGCAGGTGCCATAGACTAAATGATGCCATTGATCTAGGTTTTGCTGCACTTGGCTAATTCCATGGCTTTAACAATATAAGCTTTTTTTCACAGCTGCTGAGAATGCCAGCAAGCAGCCTTCTCTAATAAAATTTCACCATTACTTTTATGATCTTCTTTCTCTAAAATATTATTGCTAGTAAAATGACAGGCAGAAAGAAGGAATGAAAATAATTCAACAGCCACAGTGATTCATCCTTTTGCTATTTTATGAGAGTAGGCACTTCATTTTAATTGCTTTAATAATTGGAGGTTACTCTTAGAACATTTCTATATGACAAATTTATACAATAATTAACTATTTTTTTACAACAGCATTTGGTTGGAATCTTTCACTGTTTGATAATATGTGATAGCACTACTTTTATTTTCTTAAAATCTTATTCATTGTTTTGGTAGGCACTGAATTTTTATAAAAGCTTCACATAATCAATTTCTTATCTAACAACTATGGATAAAATACTGGACTTCGAAATCACTCATCTTCATTTACCTAGTAAAGTCCTCAGTGAAGAAAAAAATACATTTGTTGATTAACTTTTATAAATTATTAGAGCACAAGTCCTCAACCTCTGAGCCACAAATTTGTAGGCCACACAAATTGTGAGTGAGCGAGTGAAGCTTCATCTGTCTATGTGCAAGATCTAGGTTGCACACAAAACCATCTACCCCATGGGTCTGTGGAAAAAATGTTTTCCATGCGGACAGAAACATTGGAGACTGGTGGACAGAAACATTGGAGACTGCTATATTAGAGCATTCCCAAGGTTACTTAGGGGATGTGGTGGATTGTCCATCAGAAAGGTAGGAAGTTTGGCAGTCTGAATTCCTAGTGCCGTGTAACCGGATGAGCTCCCGTTACTTGTTCCAGCTTCTGCCAACCTAGCAGTTTGAAAGCACGTAAAGAATGCAAGTAGAAAAATAGGGACCACCTTGGAGAGAAGGTAACAGCATTCCATGTGCCTTTGCCATATTAGTCATACTGGCCACATGACCAAGGAAATGTCTTTGGACAGCACTGGCTCTTTGGCTTTGAAACGGAGATGAGCACCGAACCCTAGAGTCGGGAACAGCTAGCACATATGTGCAAGGGGAACCTTTACCTTTAAGCTTACCTACTATACGGCATTTCAAAGCATACAACTCCTAGATCATGTGTGTCAAACTCACAGTGTCACATTGCCATCATGTGACATATCACATTTCCCCTTTGCAGAACCAGAGTGGGTGTGGCCTGTGTGTGATGCATCCGCTCTGCTTCACGCTCCTAGAGGCTCAAGGAAAGCCTCTAGAGCCCAGGGAGGGCAAAAACTCCCCCATTACCAGGGTGCAGGAGGCCGACTAGGCCACGCCCACCATGGCCACACCCACCCAGCAACCAGAAAGAGAACTCCTTACTAAAATTGTTGAAGCCCACCCCTATAGAGGTCTTATTTTTTCCCCCAGGAGCCCTGTGTATCTACCTATCTTGTCCCACCTTCATGCAGCAGCTGGATAGTTTTTTATACTATTACGTATCTTCCAGGAAGCCCATTATTCTGTATTCTTCCCCCAACTTAGGGAGAGATAAGGCTTTCCCCATACTTATCTTACTACCAATGAAAAGGTAAACTTAAAAAAAATCTATAATGCAAATCCTTTGGCCATGCAATGTTGGCTTACATTGCTTTCTGGTATAGATATGTGTTGGGCTAGAAATTTCAGCTGTGTTATACGCTTTGTGAGTAATAGCCTAATCTCATGAAAATATAGGCAAAACAATTTTAAAAAATAATAGTATATAAAAGTCTTCTTTAATGTTATATATAAATATGCAAATGCTCGGGTTTAAGAAAAAATAAATGAAGTTCCCAGAAATAACTTGTGTTGTCATTTCTCATGGGGAATCAAGAATGGAGACTTGATTAAAACTACAAATGTAAGTTGTAAAATAGAATATAATACACCACTTAGACCACAAAGATGGTGCTGAACTGAGAGTGACGTTCAAATTATTCTACAAGCACAAGAATTAATCCAAAAGCAATATTTCTTCCTAATCAGCCTGAAAAAATAGAAAGCCTGGCTATACACAGAATGTAATTTAATTAATTTAGTCTAATGTATTCCGTCCACAGACTACCCAACTCCAGCATGACTCTGGGCAGCGTACAATAAAACAGAACAAAATACAAAATGCAGATAATATAATAAGGGAAAGAGAAAAAAGAATGTATTATCTTGAACAGAGAAGAATATTAAATTTAACCAATACAGCAAAGAATAAATTAAATAACTGGTAACAAGTTCCTTGCTTGCTTCTTACCTAACAATGGTCTGAAAGAAAAAAATTCCCTCTTTTTTTTTTTTTTTTTTACAGAATACAGAATAACAGAAGGGAAGGGACCTTGTTGATCTTCTAGTCCAACCTCCAGCTCAAGCAGGAGACCCTGTACTATTCCAGACAAAGGGCTGTCCAATCTCTTCTTAAAACTCTCAATGATGACCCATCCACAACTTCTGGAGATAAACCAGCCACCGATTAATTGTTTTCATTTACTCTAGATTGGATCTCTCTTTGATAAGCTTCCATCCATTACTATTTCTCCTGTCTTCAGGAGAAGAGAATAGGTTGATTCCTTCTTCTCTGTGACAGTGCCTCAAGTTTCGGAAGTCTACTATTATGTCACCCTAGTCCTTTTCTTTGTTTTAGATCATTTGAAAACAATCCTTTTAGGTCATCTGGACTCTCATCTACTTTTTGGGAGATCCCAGTGATGTGTCATTGCCATTATCTCCTCAAGTCAAGCATGGAAACAGCAGGACCCATCCATCCCTGCAGCCCAGCTCTGCTTGCAGTTGCTAGAATAACTAGGCATATCCCTGAAGAGGAAGGGCTGAGCAGAATCTTCTGTTTGCACATGTTCATGAAGCTGTTGGTGCTACGTTAGATCTGTTCGGCATAAATGCCAGGAAAGGCTATTTCTAGCGCTGTTGGAGCCTAAGTGTATTCATACATAAACATGGCAAAAGAATGAATATAGATCTAAACTATGATTGTTCTGAGTATTGATCTGAATACTTTAGGGATGGATATGGGAAAGATGGCAATATACTGAAGGGCAAAATTCAAACATGCTACAAATGTCAGCATTTCTTTTAGAAAATGAAAAGAAATAATAAATGCAGTGAGAATGTTTAAAGATGGTAAATGATGCATGTGTTAAAAGTGCAACTCCATAAATGTTAAAATATGGAATCAGTTTGCTCTCTTCCTTTACAATTATTACATGAAGTCATTTACTGATTGGGGATACATCATCATCAGCATAATGATTGTATTATATTGTATTATCTTTTGACCCCAGGCTAGACAATGTAGTCGGTTATTCTTGTCATCTTTCAGTTCCATAGTAATTTCTTGGTTTAATTGCTGTGAGCCACCACAAATGTTGAGAATCAGGTGCCATACAAATTTTAATAACAACAACAACAACAATGGATTGGTTTGGGTGTGAACATTGCACTGATGTCTGATTAGTGAAATAAGAGTAGAAAAGAGAAATATAATAATAGCAAAGCCAAAAATTACAGAGGGGATTTATTTATAAAATGTCCTTAGGAAACTCTGATGACAGTGAACAAAATTTGGCAAGTACAATGTGGTTTTATATACAACACCAGACCTGATTTTTAATTTTCAGAACATTATTGCAAAAGGTATGAGCTTGAGAAGGAATGTTTAATCTACTTTTTTTAATTTAGACAAATCATATGATAAAGTAAATAGAGATGAAATGTAGAATGTTTTCTCCAAATTTGAGGGATATTTGATGGAAGAAAAGCATGGAGAAAAATATACAGAATGTTTACTAATTTTGTTATTAGTATTTGAAGATAGCATCAAATGTTCAGCAATATTAAACTTTCTAAACAGTTTTCTAAACAATGATAGATGTTATTTTATATGTAGCTCAAAATGTTTAATTTCATTTAAATTGCAATCTGTTCTGCCATGGAATGCAAAGGCTACATTTCCATTGACAAGTTATTCTTATATATTGCATTAACAAATTAGTCATTAGGGATATGAATGTCACACATGCCAACAAAGGCTGTGAAAATAAGTCCAGTGTTTTATAATTTCATGCACAATACAGAAGAAATGTATAAAGAATGCCAGGTGAAAGATTGTGGGCTTTTCTATAAATGTACTTTGCATTTCCACATTTTAACATATGTAGCTTATAATAGTTGTTGAACAAGATGCCTTTTATGAGATCATGATATGGAAAAAACAACAACACCTAGTGTTAATAGCACCTTCTGCATTTTTGACACCCCTTCAAACATTTTGATTTCAGAGGAGTTGGGAAACATTTTCTGATATATTTCTTCTTCAGAAAGAAATTGTATTAAAAAGACAGATGGTACAGATTATGCAAAACATGTAGGCAGGTTGATCTAAACTTACATTCAGCAGGATAAAAAAATATGTGCATCTCAGAATAATGGGTATCTTTTTGATAGTCATATTCTGAATACATACTGTATTTTTCAGAGTATAAGACAGAGTATAAGACACATCTTTTTCCCCTCCAAAAGAGGGTGAAAATTTGGGTGCGTCTTATACACCGATTATAGCCCCACCCATCCACCAGGCCCCACCCTTTGGCCTCTGCCTCCCAGCAATTCACCCCCTTGCAGCAAACGAAGTGAAGTGTTGTACAGCCCAGTTTCACACTATAATTCTCTAATATATGTATATCTCAAGTTACTGTCCGTGTTATATGATTCAAAGCCAAATATCCCTTGTGTTGTGATTGCCTTCAACATGCCATTAAATAGAAAGGTAGGGTATAAATCAGACACATGAATAATCAATGACATCTTTGGATTGTAATAGGATACATGTAACCATCAATAAGCATTATTCAATAGTAATGAAAAAGACCAATTCATTCATTCATTCATTAAAAAAGCTTGATTGGATTGGAAAAGCCATGAAAACTCAACTCTACTTAAACATATTGTATTTTTTTTTAAAAACCTAACCCTCCTTAAAACATAGTAATTTTGAAAACCCAAGCCTATTTAGAGATGTTATTTTTGAAAACTCTTAATTTGAGTAATTTGTTTTTTTGATGCAAAAGTTAAGCCTGGCTCATGTTCAATTTTTCAAATAAATGGTAGTGTAACAGAAATAGCATATTTTGGTTTTTTTTTAATGGAGGAAAATTAAACCCTGAAATTAATTTAAACAAGGAGAAAAAAAGCATTTGTAGTCATCAATGGCCTAGGATATATATACTATGACTGTCTTCATTCCTTGTCGAATTAAATTAAATCCTTCCATGATCCTACACAGTCTATTTGAAGTAGAATTCTCTTTGAAATGACTTAGATCTCACACTTATAAGTCCCATTGTCTTAATAGACAAGAAAGAAAAACAAAACAAGAAAAGAAACAGGAGAAAATTAAGTTTAATAACCTGCAAGTGCTTATTAGCATTCTAATATTAATAAATAGTTATGAATCCAGCAGCTCTTATTAAACATATTTTATGTATGTAATGTAAGGACAGGCTCCAATTCCTCTGCACATTGTTAACGCTAATTCTCAAAACTAAAGCAAACATTATATCATTACATCCAAGTTTTATTTTGTATAATTCATTGCTGAAAACGAAACTGATTTCATAATGAAAGAGTTATGTTTTTCTGGGTCTAGCTCAAATGACAAAGCTTACACTAGAGTGTTAAGAGCTGCATTGTTATCCCATGAAGTCACTGTTTAATGGTACCATTAAATAACTTATATAATTTTGGGGAGTCATTAAGAAGTCAAATTCAACTTGGACATTTTACTACACACTTTTTTCTCCCCTTCAGCCACAAACAAAACAAAAATGCATTGGGTAGGCATGAATGTTGCTTCAAATACCATTCTAAACTGAGCCTAAACCCCAAGCATACTGTTAAGAGTTCAAGATTTATGGAACCTGAAATGCTTCATTTCCTATAAAGGTTATCTGGTACAGCAGCAACAGAGGCTCCTTATAGCACATACAAAACTAGATTGAAGTAGAATATTCTTGGAGCTGAGTTCAATACCTGGTTACTAATTGGATATGACAATCTAGGGTTTGCCTCTATGACCTCTATATTCTATATCAGGGGTCCCCCCCCACCCCCCGGAAGGGCATGGCCTGTTTGAAACTGAGCCACACAAAGCTCCATTCATTCGAGCAGAGGGAGCTAAGATGGATGGTATTGGTGCTCGCATGTAAAGCTCCACTTACACAAGTGAAGCTTCGCATGCAAGCAGGCTCTGTTCATGCACAAAGCTCCATTAGTGAAAAGTGAAAAGTGCATGCATCCGCTGCTTACTCCAATGGAGTTGTGTGTGCATGTATGCCCCTGCCATTCACACATACAGACACACACTGCCGGCCAGGCTGCTGAAATGGATAGGTGGGGGACCGCTCTTCTATATTCTTCCAGGTTTCTTTATAAATTTATCAATCCAGCCTCCAGTCCTGGTATTAAAATTAGTGGCCTCCCCTCCTTGTCCTAATCAGGTCCAACAGTACTTATATTTTCCAGGATTAGCCAAGGTTAGTTAGGCACATCCACTTGTTGTGGAGGAACAACAATTCCTACAATTTTTTCCCATCTCCCCAATTTTGTCTGTTTGACTTAAGGAAGTCAAGGTTCTATGAGAATAATATAGGACAGTCCTAATTTCAGCATGAACATTCGTTTGCTATTTAAATAAATAATGAAAATATTTGTAACTACTGTAATTGTCACCGAAATCAGGGCTTTTCCTGTCTAATACAGGATTAGGATAAATAAATAGCTGATGCCGGGTTATCAGCTAGTTACAAATAAAATGAGGTTAGCTTATAAAGATGAGAATTGATTTTGAGAATGAATCAAAAATATACACAGAATATTGTGCTTTACACTACCAAAGACTTGGAAGAGCCGCAGTGAGATTTTTTATTTAAAAAATGTATAATCTTTTTCATAAGCAATAGGAGCCAGAATACAAGGTATACCATGAATGCAAAAAACACACACCTTGTTTGATTTCATTTTATTTATCTATTTTATGTATTTATCTAACAGATTTTCATTCTGTACATGTGTTTTCTCAGAGGCACACAATACAACACACTATTCTAGAAGACAATGAGCTATATTTTCTGACCACTATTTCATTCTAGTAAAATAATTGCGTTTTTTTAAAAAATCCATTCTAATGAAACATTCTTCCAGGAATGACTATATGTAGCAGTGGAGTCTGATCTACAAAAACTCATTTCTTAACAGTGCAAAATGGTAAAAGAAAACAAATCATTTTTTTTTTAAAGGAAGATTTCAAGAAGATTATGGATCCCATCAAAGCTTCCTTACACTCCAAACAAAGCTGCCTTCCTTCTAGTCATTTTCTCTGACTCTCTCATGGTCCTCTTGCTTTATCAGTTCATCAATCCGAAACAGGAGATTCTAATAAATAGCTGTACTGAAATTTAGCAGAGCAAATCCTTTATACTGCAAAACCAACAGGAAATGCCACTTACGTTCCCAGCAGTATTGGTTTCTGAGTTTGTCCTTACCACCTGCAAAGCACTCAGATCTGTTTGGTTTCAAAGTTCTTGACTGGTCAAAAACAAATCTTACAATGTTCCCAACCCCTCAAAAAGCGAGTTCCATCCAACTTGTTGCAACGTGAAGATACCTTACCAACCCTTTTGGAGAGACATATCTTCATAATGTTACCTTTATCTCATCTCCAGTCCATAGCTAATGCAGCATAGGACTATAGTTAATTCTTTCAGTTTGGAAATGGTGCTTCCCATGTAGACAATCTAAAATGCCTCAGAAATTATGTGGTTCATCGGCAGTAAAAATGCTATCTCTCCATCTGGTCACCTCTCACTGCCATCCATGGTCTTTTTAGCTTTTTAGAACTCCTGGTGTCCACAGCC
>JAPKID020002653.1:0-13097 GCA_026931265.2 Tropidonophis doriae | reverse complement strand
CCCCCCCCCCCCCCCCCCCCCGGAGCCTCCCGCTGCTACTACTACTGGTTCGCCCAATCCAATCCAAACAGGGAGCAATCCACCTCTGCATGATACAGAAAGAAGAGCATATGCTACAGAACTCTACATGTCTTTCTGTTTTCCTTTTGCCACATCCATTTTAGACTTCAAAGACAAAAAAAGAAAATATTACAAATATCTAGCCAGTTCCAGAGCCCAGTTAAGCAGCTCACTTCATATCTGCTCTCTCTCAGCTGATCTGCTGATAAAAAATCAAGCTTCCCTTCTGAGGATTGTGTTAATCTTCTGCTCATCATACAGTTCAAGGAATATATCAATTTAAAATAATGATCTTACTCAGAAAAGAAGTCTTGGTGCACTTAAAAGCCATTATAATGGGCTCAAATTCATCTCAAGAAATGCATGATGCAGTGTCTCAGCTGAGAAAAGAAAACAGAAATTCTCCTTTGAGGAGGATACAAGACTGTTGAACAATAAACATGAACGTGGACAGATTTATTGGCACCTGTCTCCTCAAATTGGCACTCCTTGATGACTTTTCACTGGAAATAACACAGAGGGAAAATCAATCTTCTCAGACAGTTTGTGTTCTCTTTTTATTGTCTAGTTTGCCTTTGGAGATGCAACTGGATAGCAATTATTTCTTTTCTTCTTTCTTAGGCTGCTCCAAGCAGAAATTCTCATTGGGCCCTGGACATATTCACTTTAAAGCAACATTTCCTCTACCTCCTTCTCTGGTTGCACAGGATTCTGGTGACTTCCAATATACAGGATTACGGTAAAAAAATTGTCTCATTTGAGGTTGTTCAGTTATATAGGAGCTTTGGCTGCCTACATCGGCAAGTTCTACCTTCTTATTATGGTAGATGGCTGCCGTGGGCCTTGTAGCTTTAAATTGAAAGGCAAAAATAAGATCCCTCAGGGATGGTACGTTGTCAGTGTAACAGTAAGAAACCAAGATGCTAGTGGTCCAGGTTTCACACTTAGAAGGACCAGGCCTTATTGAATTTAGTGAGCCCCTGGTATTCCTGATCAACAGCTATTGTGTGACTCTTCAATTTTTTCAGTATAATTTTTACTAAGAGAAGAAAAAATTTGGAAGAACGCACCAGGACACATGTGGAGGGGAGAGATTACAGAGAGAAAAGCCTCTTACAATAGTCATGAATGAGCTAACCTAATTGTGCAATTACATTGCCTTACAATGGAAATTCTAGCCCAAATTGTAACTATAATTGTAAGCCCCCCAGAATTACCCTATGGTAAAATGGATGGGGAATAGATTTTACAAATACATAAATAGTGGTTGTAAACCAAGGACTACCTGTGATGAGAAGGAAGTTGGAGGTGAGAAGCAGTGGGCTACATTCCTACATTCCAGGAATTATTTTAAAGACTTGCAGGTGAGAAAAGGATTTGTTTCCTATCAATTTTCTTTTCTCTCCTGAAGAGAGACATTGCAAGGGAAGATAATGAACTCCAGTAGGATGGATTAGGTATATGAGTTTCCC
This sequence comes from Tropidonophis doriae, assembly GCA_026931265.2. Classification (NCBI taxonomy): domain Eukaryota; kingdom Metazoa; phylum Chordata; class Lepidosauria; order Squamata; family Natricidae; genus Tropidonophis; species Tropidonophis doriae. The sequence continues at coordinate 11,565 of JAPKID020002653.1, read as the reverse complement.
ATGCTTACATTAGAGACTACAATCTATTGATTACTTGTGAAAAGAATCCTAATGAAAGAAGAGTAGCATTTTTCTCCTCCTTTTCTAGATCTCAAAGAAAAACACTGCCTAAGACTGGGGATCTTGCATGGACAAAGCACTCGCCCATCCATTCATGGAAGCTCAGTGGAGATGTCTCTGGTTGTGAAGGAAAGAGAAAGGGGCATTTGCCACCCTTGGAGACCAAAGACCCAAATGTTGCTGATGACAGAGATATGAGCAGCCTTAAAGATTCCATGGCTAAACAGTTAAATATTTCAGCAGAATCTGTGGACCAGACTGATACCATAGAAGAACAAGGAAAAGACTCAATGAAAGAAGAGCCAAGGGATTCTCAAGCCAAACCCATGAATCTCTCTGAAAATCGAAGATCTTCTCTTGATCGTGCGAGCCTGATCATGGATCCTGAGGCCTATGCTGCTGATGGACGCCTCAGAACTATGTACAACAGGTCTGATTTCCTTAAGTCTTATGGTGAAGTTAGGAAAGCCCGCTATATTCGGCACAAGGGTATTCCAGCCTGGGAAAAGGAGCTCAACCTTCAAGATATATTTGGGCACAAAAAAATCTTGGGACATTCCTCCCAGGAAATGGTTGCTGCCAAAGTTAAGCCCTAAACAGGCAGAATGTGGCAGATCTAGCAAAGTAAAGCACCAAGAGGCCTCTGTTGAAAAAGGCTGCAGAGACAAGATCATTTCGCAAGCTAAATGCAGCCAGGTCTCAAGCAGGCTGCATTTGCTGTGGTGGGCTGCTCGCTGTGTACAAGGACCAGGTGGGGGAGGAGGGGAGGGAAAGGCTCAAAGGTTCATTGGGAACGTACAATTTGAGATCAATGAATACCTGGTGGTTTAGTTTTATCAGAAGTAGTAATCAAGTCACTCAGAGCTTAAACCATACTGATAAGAAAGAGGAAGGGATATAATGATGAATGGACTGTGACAGTTCCTATCCATTTTTTTTCCTAGAAGAAACCAGTTATTCTAAGTACATTTTGTGCATTAGATTTCAATTGGTGCATTAGATTCCAATACTGTACTAAAAATTCAAAGTAAATCAAAATAGGTAACGCAGCAGGGTTTTTTTTAACGCTGGGTCTTTCAGGTCTTGGTTAGCATATTTTGGCATTGTTTGAGCTGATAACCATGTTTGCATTTTGGTATGTAAATCCCCACCCCCAGATTGCCTTTTAGTTTTTAATGAGGGAGGGGGAGAAAATAGCTATAGAGTGAATCTTCAATTCAGTTCAGCCCCTGGCGTCTATCTAGATGAGTCCCTGCAATTTTCTTAGCAAGTTTTCATGAGTGATTTGGCATTGCCTTCTTCCAGCAACATTATGTAATACCTTTATTAGGTCCAGCCAAAATGGCACAGAAACATGTATACGTTTCCTTCAGAGCAATCGATTAGGCTAAAATTATTTCTAAAAAGTGAACAATAAAAAAGCAAGAAAGCCTAAACATTAGGACATATATGGTGCCTATGAGTTCTGTACTTTAAACTCAGTCTGAATACATAAGATATAGATTGCAGATATCAGATTAAAGGCCTGACACTGAAATCTGCAGGTATCAAGTTAAATGTAACATTCTAAGATGAGGGACTGATGAGTTCCTTATTTTTGTAAACAATATAGTAGTCTATAAATTTGTCTCTTTCCCTGACAAGTTTGATTTCAGATTATAGTCTAGTTCTTCATAGCAGCCAATGCAGAGGTGGGTTCCTACCGGTTCATTAAAACACCCCAACAATAATACTAATGTGCTTTTATCACCTACAAGGTCATAAATTAGTAATTAAGCTTTCAGGTTTTGAAGAAACCAGAAGATGGCTCACTGTTTTGAGAGGTCTCTTTCAAATGGGGCTTCAATCCAGAGGACACAGTAAAGCTCTACAAGGGGTTTATCAGAATTGTCCACTGGTGATAGACTACTCAGCTGGCAGGACTCTGATGGGCTCTAATTGCACAGTCTCTTCTAGTTTCCTGCGTGCCTGAGTGCCATGGCAGGACCAGCTACGAGGTACGACCCCACTATCCCAGCAGCAGGGAAAGCCCTTCCATTCTATGACTAGAAATAGTGTCCTGTGAATGATGGTTATAACTATTTGGTATCGGTACTATGACATTAATCAACTAGCATAATCCACATCTTCCCCAACCTTATTTAGAATTCCGTGCTAGTTTCTAAAACTCTTTTTTAGTCTGAATTATAGATATATATGTATTTGGATTCACATATAATTCTTTTTAAAGAGAAAATACACTTTGATGCTATAATTCTGACCAATCTGGCCAGAATGATCTTCTCTTCCAGAAATGCCAGCATGATCTTCTCTCCCAGAAATTAAGACTTCCATTCCCCTTATTTAATGTTTGGTTAGGAGAATCAGCTCATTTAGTGCAAACTCATACTGGGAAAGATAAAATTGGGGCTACTTAAATTAAATCTGGTTACCATTTCAATTTTATGTAACACAACAATTACTTTTCATCAGCATTTGGAAATTTGTGTTAGTATGTGCGGGCTTCCAAATATTAATATGCTAGGAAATATAAATTTAGCATTTGTTATTAAAATGTTCTGGGAAATTGATGGTTCTAATTGATTCATTCAGTATGCTATATTTTCTTTATTGAATATAGCTATTATGCGATTATGGGTTTGAGCAATGTGATACATACTATTTTCTGAAACCAAGAAAGTCTGGACCCAGTCCAGATTGGGTGGGGGACCACTTGGAAATACTCCAATACCACATTTGATTTGCGAACTCTATTTAAATAAATATATCCCAAAGACACTTCAGGCTTCCCAAGATCTTTTATGCCTCCATTTTTCGATGGGAAGGCGGGACCTGGGGAAACTCAACCACTTAGGTTAGTGACAGGCTTATTGGGACGGCGAAAGAACGCTTGTCATTGGTTGGAGGCAATGATAAGGAATATGCAAATAGCGATGGCTCTGCTCTTCGGAAGCACGAAAGGCAGCTCAGGTAAAGGATAAAGCTGATGCGTAGCTATTAATGAGCAGAGTAAGGCGAAATTTACCTGCTTGTTCTTAGGCCTCGGCTTTTCCCAGATCCATTGAAAGAGGTGATGAGATCTTGACAACCAATTTAGAAGCCGTCAAATACAGACCTGAGTAAATATATCTACTCAGAAATTAATACCGTTTAATTCAGTGTTTCTCAACCTTGGCGACTTTTAAGTCCTGTGGACTTCAATTCCCAGAGTTCCCCAGCCAGCTATGCTGGGAGTTGAAGTTCACAGGACTTAAAGTCTCCAAGATTGAGAAATACTGGTTTAATTTAATGAAATTCACGGAATTGAACATAGGATTGAAGGAATTCATGCATCGAGGCAGACCACTCAGTTAAAGATAGCCTCCCAGTTTGGAAGGACCACGTCTCCAAATACAACTTACAAGATGTGCAAATGAAAGTAAAGGTAGTAGAAGCTTTTCACAGACAGCTATAAAGCTTAGACTGCCCTGTTGCCAAATTCTCAGTTGGCAAATAAAGTTGCAGTTTACAATGAAACACAATAAAAGATCACTCCCCTGTTAGGCAGGCTATTTTGTGACAGAGGTCTCTTTCCCCCCACCTCTCTCCCTCCTTCCCCCCTGTATCAATAAGAAGCAGCCCTTCTTAGTTCACCCTGTTTGTAGAATAAGGCCAATACCACATTTGATTTGCAAACTCTATTTAAATAAATATATCCCAAGATCTTTTGTGCCTCCATTTTTCAGTAATCTAAAGAGATCTTTCTGGCCTTTGCAAACCCTTTATCTTTGCTGATGCATTGCAGTTATTACACATTTGGTAGGTTGTTTTGCAGGGGGCATTTTTAAACAGGTCTGATAATCTGGTACTCTTTACAGCCCTTTGACCTAATTCTTTTGCCACTGGCTTTCTTGACTGGAGTTGAGGAGTATTGGTATCTAGGATCCCTAGAAAGTATCAAGCTGCCTGGATCTTTTTCAGTATTTATCAGAGATTCTCACTCAAGCTACAGTGACGTGTATAGCCATAAATAAGATTGTACTGTAACTTGCCTGCAATCATTAGAAGAAAAATTTATTTCAAATAAAAACAGTGATGTAAAAACCCTAGGATGTCAGATTTTAAGATCATCTTGCTATTAAGATGCAACTTATTCCAAAATAAGTTGTATCTCAACAGCAAAATAATGTCAACCACGTACATGGTTATTCAGAGATAAATTCCATTTGCAAAATTGGGACATACTCAGTGGTTGAAAGAGGTCTGCCAACAAAAAAACAAAGATTCTTCATTCCAGCCAGACTTGGTAAATATTCTTAGTTTTTTTCACAGTAGAAATTAAAACAAAAAGAAAAACTGAAGCTAGTGTTACCTTGAGTTATGTGGTGAGAAACCTGGCTCTGCCATTGGGGGCAAATAGAATGACTTGTTGAAAGTGTTGGCCAGTGTTGGCCAAAAATATTCATTATAAAATGCCTTTGGGAGAAGCAAGGTTGATCAATCAATCAGAATGGGGCCACGCTTCCGAATAATGATCCCAATCAATTCAGAACTGTAGCTTTTTTCAAAGTTTTCCTTTTTAGGTACATATCGGAACCTTCAGGTATGAATCCAATTCTAACATTTCCTGTGGTTTGGTAGAATTAAAAATAGCTATTCCCCACTCCCCTGTGTCACAGATCATGTTGACTAACCAGGTAAGCCGCAGGCTTCTCCGTTGCTTCCTCTGGCTGTTACGAGCACTCACTGAGATGCCCTTGGTTCCCACGAGCCCTTTCACTGTTATGTCTGGCACGCTAGAAAACATTTCACACTATATTGGTCCCCCCTCCACCCATATGTATGGCAACTAAGAAACAAAGAAAAAGAGAATATAGCTTTAGCTAAAATCGTTCTGAGAGTTGACAAATGGAGTTGGAAAGGACCTTGGAGGACTTCTGGTCCAACCTCCTGTTCAAGCAGGACACCTTATACCATTTCAGACAAGTGGCTGGCCACACTCTAGTCATACAATCCTCCACAGCAGTCCACTAGGAAACGTGGTTTGCAAAGGCAAACACTAATACTACGAAGAGTGTTCCAAGTGGAAGAAACATTTTCCTGTGAAGAGCTGTCTTGTTATTTTTTATCTGGGTGATTGTTGCTCCCTAAAACTTGCTTTTCTAATTCCAACAGCTTCTTGTACAGTTTCTCTGCTATGTCTTCATTAATATCCATCTGGAAATCAAAGAAAATAGTAATAATTAAATATGCATATACATTTAATAAATAAAATTAATACATAAAGGGTGGAGAAGAATTAAAGTATTATCTCAGTTTCTGTCCCTTATGCAAGATCTTTCTCTCCACAAAGTTGCCAAATTAAAGCTGAAAGTATAGTGCAATGCAAATCCAATGTCAGAAAAGCTGAAGGGCAAGAAGATTAAATGAGACCCTGCATGGCACAATAGGTGAACCCCTCCCAAAGAAGTGTGAATAGAAAAATCCCAGAAACTAGACTGGAGCGAGGAGAGGCAAACTCAAAATTCTGGGTTTGTATACTTCTCAGGATCCAGTTTGGTATATGCCTAAAGAATCCTGCTTCCACATCTGTCTGCCACATCTGTACAAAATGGTTATTAGTAAAATCAACTCACATATAATATTTAGAATGACAAAATGTGTACAAGTAGTCCTTGAGTTGCGACTATAATTGCACATTAAAGTCAGAAGTCAGGAGGACATTAAGTGATTCATGTTAAGTGAATGAGCCACCATCTCAATGCATTTGTTAAACAAGTGCATGGGTCAAGTGCATGGGTTGTTAAGTGAGCATGGGGTGAATCAAGGGTGGGGAAGACGATGGGGGAGGCACTAATGCAGGAACAAGACCACCTGCCTCTGGCCTCCCAACGCCTTCCTCCAATGAGATATCTCATATCCCGCTTCACTTCAGCTTCCTCTGTACCCAGCCCTTGCACCCCCTGCTGATCGATCGATCACTCACTTACCTTTCAAAGATCTCCAGAGCTCAGGATGTCAGGGTAGGAAAGGAGGACAGGCTGTTCCATTGATGGGCCACATGGCAGAAAAACAGCTTTTTCTGAGGGATGCTGCCAAAGCTCTTTGTTTTTTTTCCTTGCTACATGCTGCCTCTCTTCCAGCAAACACACATGGTCCCATGCTGCCTCTTTCTCCCAGTGAAACAGCAGCAAGCCCCGCCCCCCGCTATCACTCTCCATCACACAGCCACAGGCTGCCTCTTTCTCCCAGCAAGTGCAACCCCTTGCTTTTTCGGCAGGCAAACATATGTTCTCCCAGGGAATGGATGCACAAGGGGGATGGGTGTAAACTATTCCCTGCTGCATGTGTGCATTTTGTAGGAGAAAGAGGCAGGGTGGGTAGAATGCCTTTGCAGGGAGGAAAGGGAGAATGGTAGCAAGGGAAGAGATTGCATTCGCTGGGAGAAAGAGGCAATATATGGTCCTGTGCATTTGCAGGAAGAGAGAGGCAGCATGTAGCAAGGGAATCGTTTTGGCTAATAACACCCGAATCTCAGAAAGACTCTGCTTTTTTTACCACTTGGCTCCATAATGGAGTGGTTTCTCCTCTTTTCCTACCCCAACATCCTGAGCTCTGGAAAGGTAAGTGCGCAATCGGTGATGAGAGGGTGGGCAGTAACTTGCAGGCTCAGGGCCTATGGTGAACCGGTGCAGGATGGGGGAAAATAGGTGGTGGGGAGAGATGTTGCAGCATCTTTGCAGTCAGTCCCGCTCCAGTCATAAGAGCAAACAACTACAAAGGTGCTGCAACATAGGTAACTTCAGGACTGGGTCATAAATATTTTTGGGGTATGTCATCTTTGAACTGCTGCCAAGTGTCCTATCATAACTGGAGGACTATCTTATGTGCCTAGGCTCTAACACAAAAAAAATAGGGGGATAAAAAATGGGGATAGATGGGGATTATTGCAATGAGTATGGTTTAGACAGAAATATCTCTCCAATTTCTAAAATTCCAGATCTGTTGCTAGTTGCCTAGGTGACTGTTTACAAGGTGTGCTGGAAAGGATTTTCTGGCAATCCTCAGTGGGAACCCTAATTTACACTGCCTGGTTGCAGAACGGTCCAGAAATCCATTGCACAGCACCCTACATAAAGGGTGCTTACTCTATCACTTCCTCAAAAGAATTGACTTACCTTGCGGCTGTCACTATAATTCTTCCCCAAAACGTTAGTACAGCTGTGATATTTCACCAGGGGATCCAGCGACTCTGGCTTCTGCTTAAACAACCAAATCTAGAAGACAACCCAAACATTTCTTATTCCATGGTCTCTCAATTCAAGACACTCCATGACAGTGCTGAGAACATTTAACATCTCAACACTGGGAGCCTCTTCACAGAAAACAAGTAACAGAGTGATCTATCTAAGGGATGGCAGGAGGAGAGAAACACCTAAAGGAGATAATAAGCAGGTCACAAGCAATATGGATATGTTAAAAGAGATGGAAACATTGCTCAGGTTTTAAGAGAACTTGGCTGATTTCAGAGTACATAGAAGCGAAGCTGTATCTCCTGGTCACTGCTGAGTTCTGCTTCCAATTTCTAACTCTACAAGATCAGTCTGCAGCTCTCAGCTGTGAGGGAAAGCAATCTTGTACATGTCATACACTATTTCTATAGACTATTTGCCTATTTTTACTGCCTATTTTTTCATTAAAAGGAATGTGCTAGGCAAGCATGGATAGAAGATCAAGCCCAAAATATCAGGAGGAGTTTTGCCTTATACCACAATAAAATAGCTATCAGCCTTGAATCATGCGATCTATATACGATAGGGTAGAACCAAATGCATATGTGACCGCTCTGAGCCATGGATATATCTAAGAGTATTTTACCAGTGCTTCTCCTCCGTTGTATGGTGTCAGAGTGTACGTAGGGGTGAGCAGGCGTAGCTGGTGAGCAAAAAAAGAAAAAAGTTAGCTTTCTCTTCTCCCATGAAAACACATTGAACTAAAAAAATCTGTTTCAAATGAATAGTTTTATAATTTCACTGAATATTAGCCATTGCAATATTCCTGTAAGAAAATTCTTAAATAGGATTTGCACTGTGGGTACTACAGGATACAATGGATGGGCAATCTTTCTGAGCTAAGGACCTAGTTTGAATTTTAACATCATACAGTGGATGTATTCACAAAATAGCCACCATAGGAACCTTGCTACAATGGACACAGCCATAACAAAACAACCATTTATTGGAAGGTAGGCTTGTTAATAAATATGATTCTAAGGACAAGTGGCTCCTTTGGCAATATTCCAGCTTCTATTTAATAGGTTTGCAAGGAATTCCTTTATAAAGTCAAGTGGGCAGAGAATCTGTTGGGCACCGGTGTTTAGGAACACACTGCCACCTACGGGTATGAAGTGGTTTATCCCTGTATAACAAAGTAAAAGATACTTTCAGTACAATTTTGTATTTTTCACATTATGCTGAATCCTGAGGTACACATTCAGCTTTTCCTATGATTTTTTATGAAATGGAATCAATCCTTCTCTCCCTCTCAAGTTTACATCTGTGGTGCAATAATGCTTCAAAATGCACTTACCAGCCATAAGAAAGGGAAAAGCAGCTTCCAGATAAAAGGGGATAACATTTTATATGTTATATTGGTCATTACAACACCTGGACACATGACACTTGAAAATAAACCCTAGTTGATGAAAAAGGAGAGAAGTTCATCATATAAAATATAATCACATTACACATAGAGTCATGCTCAGCTATGCCTCTTGACTAATACATACCCAAAAAAGGAAATAAATGTTTTTCTAAGCTTCCTTTTCCAAAATGGTCTCTTCTGCATTCTATGAATCTAAACACCAGAGGACTAAAACCTTTCTATTGGCCTTGAGGCCAAAAGAAAGGGGCCTCCATAGAGTGAACTTGTTCTCCGGGCTTAGGGATCTTATGGCAATGAGGTTGGTTGTTGTTAGCCAAATGAGACAATTCTCCCCATGTCCTGGTGGGTCTTTCAAAATTATATCTTTGAAATTTAAGAGACCAGTCATTTAAATATTACAAACTAAACTACATAATGGCAGAGAATAAACTGGGTTCAACTTTTATGTTAAAAGCAAACCCCATCTGTAAGATTAGGGCATCTACAGCAACCAGAGATTACATGATGGAGTTCAAAGTAGTCAGGAGAACATTTGCTGTTTTTCTACATGGCAGTCTGGTTTTATCTTGCCAGTTGCCTCCCAAATCTTGAATCTCAGCCCTTTCATTTGTCTTCTCTCTAAATCAGGCACCTGGCCCATATAGGGAAAAATGGCAGTCAGAAAGACAAAAGATTGAAGAAAAGGCAGGATTGGAGAGGTTGAGGCTATGTTCCACTTTGATAGTGACATTGTCATATATAGATTATTTCTTGAATAATCAGACAGAGTCAGAACAATGGCAAATACTAAATCTGCATCAATATGTATTTTTATCTGAAATGTATCTTTATCTGAAATATGCACATTTGGTAATTTGTTTACAATACCTTATATTAGGGTTGCCAAACCCACAGCCCGGATGCCTCATGTGCTGCCCCGACCTCCACCCCTGCGTTCCCGATTTAGCGAAGTGGGGGGGAGTCCTGATACGTCACGACACTGCCATGATGACATGAGTTTGACACCTCTGCCTTACTTGATTCCATTACTTGCTATGAGATATTGAAATCTATAAAGCTGTCCTTTCTCTGTCTCTGAAGCTTTAGAAATCTCAGCTACGCATTATTTACAAACTTTGAAGTTTATCTTTCCAGCTACCTGGACAGCATACTTGTTCCTTGATGGTTCTGCTGCAGCCCCCTGAAAACCAAAAGAGCTGAACCTCACCTGCTTGTTGAAATGGTTGTTTAAAGCCACACTTGTAAGGTCAGTGCAGTATTTAGAGGAACTGTAGGGCTGATTGCCCTGCTTGTGTTGGATGTCATCAAGGCTAAAGTTAGACTGATGGGCACTGATTGAAGAAGTCCAGATGAGCTGGGAAGGATTTTCAAGGCAGCAGAGCAAAGGCTCCAACTGCCGAATCTGAAAGTAAACAAACCAAGGTTTTCTAAGATTTCAAGCCTATAGAACTGGGAAACCTAGCAGCTTTACAATATCAATGCTATGATGACATGCTTATTTTCAGAAGTCGAAACTACAAGGCATACATGCATTTGCTCAGAACTTCCCTACCAATACAAAATGTCCAAAACAGTTGGTTGCAAAGACTTCCTGCAGGCCATCTGGAGTGACCCTATCCTGCTGGGTCATCAGTCCCTCTGCTGTGGTAAGCATTCGAAGTACTTTGCTGAAAAGAAGATAAGACATTACATTTAATTTTACCAAGGAAAGGACCGGAACCTTTAATTATTACCAAAAATATCATTTCCTTGCCATTATTTGTACAGAGATCCGATTTTTCTTTTAGTTATTGTGAGCATTGACAGAATCTTTAACTTGAAACCATAGAACTCCAGAATTCTTAAATTTGACCCTCAGCATCTCCAGTAAAGTTTTAGATGTTCTCTAAGACCTCAATGAAAATAACAAAAAGCAAGCCATGAGTTCTAGTATTTTTCTGTAACATACAATTGGCTAGTGTCCTCTATTGAAATTGCTGTTGAAAAGGAGCACTTTATTATGTTCCGTATGGCAGTATAAATTGTTGATCCTGACCACTTTCTCTTAAATTTATGTAAAAAGCAGTGCCTCTATGTATTTTTCAACTTTAATGTGATCCAAGCCTCCCAGTTCTTTTTCCTGAAGCACGGCTAATTTGGTTGAAAATATTTGGCACTGGCACATAGATGCAGTGTTTGTTTTCTTTCTTTCTCTAGCAATATTGCATATAAGAAAGGACAAAGAAAAGCATACGGGTGGCTAGGAGTTGGATTCTGCTCTCTGCAAAGTAGAAAGGGTCACACCTCATGGATCTGGCTCCAAGAAGGCAAATTCATAACTATTGTGTGGTTTTAATGTTTTTAACACAGAATAAAATCTGCATGGTAAGGCCATGCAGATCTTGGTTAACTTATCTATTTCCTACCCTTTACTGGAATATGCATTGTATCCAGTCCTCCATTTTATATGGCACACATGACACCACTTTTATGGGAGCCGCATTGGTTACTGATATGCTTCTGGCTGCAATTCAAGGAGCTGGTTGTCACTTTTAAAGCCCTACATGTCTTGGGACCGGGGCACCTGAGGGATTGTTTTTTTCCAAGAGTCTCTACCCTCCAACTCAATCCAGCAGAATGGGCATGCTGCAAATCCCATCAGGCAGTGTTGGCTGGTGGAGATTAGATAAAGATAAAGGAGTCCCTGAGGATTTTACTTTGCTAATCTTTGTTTTAGGGTGTGGCACGCACTTCCATTTTAAGGGACATTGAGCCAACGCTGTCCAAAGATTTTTCTACAGTCATGTAGCCAGCTTGACATCAGAGAGTGTGTTAGTTTCCCACCAAAGAGATACCCATTTATCTATTATGTTGGCAGGAGCT